>QANZ01007755.1:1417-66365 GCA_003254925.1 Chamaecrista fasciculata
ACATATATTATGAATAAAAATTGTAATTTTTAATTTTTTCATTAAAAATTATGAATATTTAATTATTTATATATATAAATATATGCCGTGTCGTGTCGCGTAATTTTGAGAGTTTGACGTGTCGCTGTGTCCGTGTCCGTGTCGTGTCCCGTGTCCGTGTCAGTGTCCATGCTTCATAGGTTAGGATGCTCACCCCTAACCTATGCGAATATATGGACAGCTGTACAAAGAATTGCTAACAGACAAAATACAAAACAAGGACCACAATGTATCAATATATCATTCCCTAATACACTAAACTCTAAACTTATTCTTATCTTTAATTATTTTTGGATATTTTCTTTTTGTATGTCCGATCTTCAATGTTTTACTTTGATTAATTTAAACTCAACTTATAATTATTATAAGAAAGTATTTCAATAAAAATATTTTTATCATGTATTTTGAACTTTGAAGTTTTATACTTTTATTTAATTGATATCAAATTGCTTAATTATTATTTAAACTAACAATAAATTAGTTTGCATCCTCAAATTCATGAATTGTTCTCTTTTATTTTTTTAAAAAATGAACTCATATATCAACTTTGAAGTTAAAAACAAATTAAAGAAATTGAGATTTTGTTAATTAACAATCGCAATCCACGGCGTTAATTTGAAATCATTACCACAACATAAGCGTGGGTACTATTAGCGCTTATAGAGACTATTTTATTAAAAAAAATTAACTTAATTAATTTATTCCTAACTTTTCCTCATTATCATTATCTTTTTCTTTTGGGCAATATTATAGCTTTCGGAAAACTACATCTCACCAAATTGTCAATGACCATATGACTTTTTTTTTATTCATTATATATGATATGACCTCATAGTAGCATCATAAGAACAAAGTAAAATGATCTCATTTATTAATATAACTTGTATCATATTCTCTCTTAACAATGAAACACTTTATATATGTATATATTATGTGGGGTTCAAATTGTGGGAATTGAATTGATGAAGCATATATAACTATATATATAATCTTCCTTTTCAAGCTGAGTGAATAATTTAATGATTTAACTATATAATATTAACTAACGAGAGATTATTATTATTCCAAATAAGTGATTTGGTAATACTTAAGCAAAATATTGAGTTTAAGAATTTGTAGATACAGTTATCTTTGTTTGGAGATTCTCTCACCATAGTGAAGTGTACAATACGAGTTAAATCCATATTAATTAAGGAAAAGCTAAGAAGCATGGACACTTCATTTTGAGGGCGTGTCGCCGTGTCGGACACGTGTCAGTGTCCGACACCCGTACGACACCTACACGACACATATTCATAAATTTTAAAATATAAATCAATTTTTTTGACTTTAACATGACATATAAAAGAAAATAATAATACATATGATATATATTATGAATAAAACTTGTAATTTTTAAATTTTTCATTAAAAATTATGAATATTTAATTATTAATATATATAAATATATGGCGTGTCGTGTCGCGTAATTTTGAGAGTTTAGCGTGTCGCTGTGTCCGTGTCGTGTCCCGTGTCCGTGTCAGTGTCCATGCTTCCTAGAGGAAAAGTCTTAGATATCAGGTGGACAACTAAAAAAATTATATAATACTCTCTCTGATTCATAATATCTGTTGTAGTTTTATAGTTGCACACAAACTAAGAAAATGTTTAGAAAAATATAAGATACAAAGACTAAATTACTCTTATTTATTCATCTCTACTTTCAAAGGATATTTAAAACAATGAGAGAATAAATAAGGATAAAGTTGTAAAAAAACAGTAATTAATGCTTTCTTAATTTTGTAAAACAGCAGATATTTTGAAGTAAAAAAATTCTCCAAATTCCAGCAAATATTATGAATCAGAGGGTGTATCATTTAGTGACAATTAGGACCATCACTAATTGTATTGCAGACCGTTTTCAAAACCGTCAATAAATGTAAGTTGATGTAGTTATTAGTAAGTGACTTAGTATTAATCAGTGTTAGAATAAAAAAGTTTAGGGATTTCTCAAGCCGGCCCTAAAATTAAACATTTTCTTCGTGAGAGAAAACCCTATCTGTCGTGAGAGTTTTTCTGAGTGAAACTTTGGATCGGCGCTGTCTCAGCGGCGGCGGCCCTCCCTCTAACTATAGAGTTTTGTGACGACGACGTTTAGGATCAGGGCTCTCATGGCGGCATTCAATGGCGGCGAATCTAGACTAGGCATTCCACAACGGCTTCTAGCTTCCACAGCAGCTTCTTGTTTTGGTCCTGATTTTTTGGTGCTCTTCCATGACGTCGTTTCATTTTATTATCTTATTATTGTTGTTTTGAGTCTGTTTATGTCTTTTTTTAGAACAACTATTGGGGTTGCCTGTTGTCCTGTTTGGAAGGGTTTATCTATTTTAGATGACTTTATTTATGTTTCTTGTTTTTAGATGGTTGTAGCTTAGTTGGATCCCTAGATTGGCTAACTTGACAGTTGATTATCTTGTCAATTTGTCTAAAACGAGGATGGGTTGTAAACCCCCACCTTCGTCAGTTGATATCCTGTCTAGTATAGCTGTTTATGTTAGGGAGTGATTAGCTATTTTTACTTTATTTTCGTTTGTATTGTGTTTAGTTTTATCTTGCTTTTGAATGAATTATCTTTCAGACAAAAAAAAAAGGTAACTTAGTATTGTTTTGAATACAATTACTCCTATTTAAAAAGTTTGTCACTATAATCAAATACCTAATACAAGTCAAATCCAAATTAATTAAGACAAAATCTCAAATAGCAAGTGGGTAAAAAAAAAAAAAATCAAATACGCACATTATTATACTAGTGCTCCCTCCCTCTTCATTATATATAGTATGGAACCAATCATGAATATCATAGGCTCATAAGTCATAACTATGATCATCTTCTTTCTAGCTGCAAATAGAAGGGCCCATCCCATCAATCTCCAATTTCCTTAATAGCTCAAATGATAATCACATTGAAAAAGAAAGAAATTTATTAATTAATATCATATCATATCATATATATACACAAACTAAGGTTGAATTGAAGATGACACTCAACTACAAGATTAACACATTCTAACCATTTCAGCTTACTTTTTACCTAATTATAATTAACGCCAATCTCACGAACGGCATATATAATCCATATTTTAGGTTCCTTAATTAATTTACGAGAACTTTCACATCAATAATGTACATTAATGTCATGTATAGTTTCATTCATAATCTTCTGGACCATTCGCTATAAATGAAAATGAATGCTCATCAAGAAAAAAATAAAGGTCAAAACTTCATTTTGGTCCTCAAATTATGGGGTCAATTTCATTTTGCTCCTAAAACTATTCTATGTTTCCATTTTGATTTTCAAACTTCTTTCACATTTACACTTGTTCCGTTTTTGTCTCCAAAGTTTGATTTCGTCAAGTTTCTGCCTTATTTTTAACCTAGATAACTAAAATGAACCATTTATCTTTTATATGTGATATAATAAGTGAGTTAACAAGAAGAGAAAGAAAAATCTTTATTCTTGGTCATAAATTGAATACAAATTTCTTGTTGATTTTTCTTTCAAAGAGTAAAAAAAATTTTTGTCAACTTTAATTACTTATTATGACACATGAAAAATGATTCATTTCAATATATTGTTCAAGTTATAAATAATAACAAAAACAAGCAAAATCACATTTGGGACTAATGATGGAACAATTATAAAAGTTTGAAAACCAAAATAGAATTAAAAAAGGAAATTAGAACCAAAATGAAAATGGCATTGTAATTTAAAGACCAAAATGACTATTTGACAAAAAGTAAACAAAGAGACAAAACAGGTCACAAAACTTGAAACACAAATAAGGGCATATTTGTTATATTGGCAAACAAGAGGGGCAAAATTGCAAACTTATTTCCGTGATTTATTTATACCATACATTAGAAAAGTATGCTGAAGCTATCTGCTGGAATTGTAGAAAGTGGTCTTTGATGGTGATACGATATACACATATCTTATTCTCCTTTTCTTTTTCTTTTCTGAATAAAGAATTTTATTTTATTTATTAGACAAATTGCGCAACTTTTTATATGGTGTAGACAATTTATCTTCTCTTTCTCTAATATTCGCCTTTGAGAATCGATAAGGAAAGAATGAGTGAGAGACATGCATATGCCATGTATGTACGATGTTGCTTATGAAATAAAGTAGTGTTTGACTAAAATAATGTGTGGACATATCTTTAACATGATTTTAAATTTTGTTGTTTGGTAAGTGATCGGTAAATATATTTACAAGTGTTCGTCCAACAATGAGATATGTCTTAATTTTAAGAGTCTTTGATATCTAATTTACTTAAATTTTCAACTAAAAAAATAGGTTAAAACCTCATTAATTTTTGAACTATAAAACAAATTTTGTTTTGATTTTTATACTATTTTTTATTCTTAATTCTTTTTTATTTTTTTATTGTTAATTCTAATTACGATTTTGTTTTATTTTTTTTTATAATCTTTGGGCTAAACATTTAATTTAAATAATTTCTCTCTCATGCTTTTCATAATAAGTAAATTGAGAGAGAAAAAAACCTTAATTAATAATAAGTATTTTTTTGTCATGCAACACTGAGGAGTAATACGATAGGCTTTATCATCAAACTAACAATATATATTTTTTATTTTTATTTGTCAACTTACTTATTATGAAAATATGAGAGAGGAGTCATTTATATTAAGTGTACAGTTTAGTGAAAACAATAAAAACTAGACGATGTTATGATTGAAAATAACGATAGAACTAAAAGTGAAGTTTAAGGATCAAAATAAAATGAAAAATAGTTTATAAACCAAAATGAAGTTTTACCTTATATAGTTCAGAGTCCAAAATGAGATTTTAATTAAAAAAAAAACTTCTTTCTTATTCATTAATTAAATAAATTAAATTAAATTAAGAATTAAATAGTTAATAAAAAACTAAAAGTGGAGAAAGAAAAAAACAATAATAAAAAAAATGCAGGGGCAATGATGGGGTGGGCGCAGGATAAGCACGTGGGAGTTGCCTTTAGAATGGCACGCTGGCATGTCCATTAGCAAAACAAAACCCACTAAAATCATATTCATATTCATATTCATCTTCTTATTCATATTCACTATCATATTCATCTTTCCCAAAATTAATATATATTCTTCCTCCAAGTAGAAAAAGATTTATATAAAATACAACACTCTCAGTTTTTTGCAGGTCCAAAGAATTTCTCGTTGAATCATTGGCACTTTGTGTATTGAGAGTGTACCCAGATGCTCTTCTTCTTCTTCCTCTTACCTCAGGTTGTCATTTCTTCTGAACCCTTTTGAGTTTTTTTCTAATCCCACTATCCATTTGTTTTTTCAATGAAATCTCTGATTCTCATATATATTTATTATTATGCTATTGTTTATTTTACTGTCTGTAATCAGATTCACTCTGCTAAGGTGCGAGTTTTGTCTGAATTTTATGTGATTGCGCGCATTGCCCTTTAACTGTTTGTTTAAATGTCCAAATCACATGGGGTACATAAATTTGACTGAAACGACATAACTTTGGAGTCTTTGATCTTCTGGGTTTCTTTCAATTACACCATATTTTTTATTTTAAAAAAGAAACTAGTATATATTATTGCTTTCCACCAACAACTTTCACATCCTCCTCCTTGTAAGTTCCATCTCTTTTTAGTTTTTTCCCTTCTAAATAGAGTTCATCAAGCTTAAAGTTCTATTGCTTCAGTTTTCACTTGAGTGACCTTCACTTTTATATATCATCTGCGCAGAATTTTCTTCAGTAGCTGTTGGAGAGAGAAGTGTATTTATGTGTAAGAAGAACGCATGCTTTAGAGGGATAGAAAAACACAGTCATGAAGTTTATGAAACTAGGATCTCGTCCAGATACCTTCTATACCGCAGAGGCAGTAAGGTAAGTTATGAAAGTCACAAATTTGATAATCTCAGGAGATATTCTGTATATCTTATTTAAAGTAACATCAAGAGTTTCTTTCTCTGTGTGTGTGTGTTTGCAGGTCAGTCTCTTCTGAAGTTTCCAGTGACCTTATAATTCAAGTAAAAGGAAGCAGATATCTTCTTCATAAAGTATGTTCAATCAGATAAACTCTTGATTTCATTTTTCTCCCTTAATTTTTCTTGTTTTAGATGATGATTTATCTGAAACTTCATTCTATATTCTGATTCTATATATTCAGTTCCCCCTGCTGTCCAAATGCCTTCGCCTACAAAGGCTATGCTCAGAGTCACCTGATTCTTCCTCACAGCACCAGATAGTTCAACTCCCTGATTTTCCTGGTGGTGTTGAAGCATTTGAACTATGTGCTAAGTTCTGCTATGGTATCACCATCACTCTCAGTTCTCACAACATTGTAGCTGCTCGTTGTGCTGCGGAATACTTGCAGATGACAGAGGATGTGGAGAAAGGAAACTTAATATATAAACTCGATGTTTTTCTAAACTCTTGCATTCTTCATGGATGGAAGGATTCTATTGTGACTCTTCAGAGCACCAAAGCATTGCCTTCATGGTCGGAGGAATTGGGAATTACAAGCAGATGCATAGAAGCAATCGCCTCAAAAGTCTTAAGCCACCCTTCGAAGGTGAGCCTATCACATAGTCATTCCAGAAGGGTGAGGGATGATGTTTCTTGCAACGGAACCGAAAGCCAAAGGCTCAACAATAAATCAGCAAGCAAGGGATGGTGGGCTGATGATTTAGCAGAATTGAGCATAGACTTGTATTGGAGAATCATGATAGCTATAAAATCTGGTGGCAAGATACCTTCAAAAATCATAGGTGATGCTTTGAAAGTTTATGCATCTCATTGGCTTCCCAATATCTCGAGAGAAGCACATTCAATTAAGAAAGCAGCTTCAGCTTCAGACTCTGATTCCTCAGACTCTGCAAGTGAAATAACGTCAAAGCATCGTTTGCTCTTGGAATCCATAGCAAGCTTGCTTCCAGCAGAGAAAGGAGCTGTTTCTTGTAGTTTCCTTCTGAAACTTTTGAAGGCAGCCAATATTCTGAATGCTTCTCCTTCTTCAAAAATGGAGTTAGCTAGAAGAGTAGGACTTCAATTAGAAGAAGCCACAGTGAATGATCTTTTAATACCTTCACTGTCTTACACTAATGATATGCTTTATGACGTTGAATTAATTATGACCATATTGGAGCAATTTATGTCACAAGGTCAGAGTCCACCAACAAGCCCACCAAGATTAAGGCTGGAAGTTGAAAGAAGGAGGTCACGTTCAGCAGAGAACATTGATTCTGAATTCCAAGAGAGTAGGAGGTCATCTTCTGCATCTCATAGCTCAAAATTGAAGGTGGCAAGGCTTGTGGATAGGTATCTTCAAGAGGTTTCCAAGGATGTAAATTTGCCTATGTCCATGTTCATTGCTCTTGCTGAAACTATACCAGACTTTGCAAGACATGATCATGATGATCTCTACAAGGCCATTGACATTTATCTTAAGGTAAATATTATATTAGACTACAATTTGGTTCCTAATAAATATATTTCTTTCGAGTAGACAGTCAATTTAATCCCCAAGTTATATGGGCGTTGTTAATTTAGTCCTTGGATTTTTGAAATGAATGATTTAGTTCCCAAAAATTTATGACTTGTTGCAACTAAGTTCCTCTAAGGATTGAGTTGTATCGTGATAAGTTATTCATAGATGGTGTAATTTGCAACGAGTAGTAAATTTTCGAAAACTAAATAAAGCCTTTAAAAAATCAAGGACTAAATTGTAACACCCATATAATCTAGGGACTAAATGGTTAGTTTACTCTATTTCTTTACTATTTAGTTCTTATATTTTTCATTTTGAATTTGTTACTTTTATACTTTAGATTGACCCTTGACTACAATATGGATTATCATGTAATAAATCTAAAAGCCAGCTCAGAAAGTAGGGATCAAATTATTTAGTTACTTTAAAATTTTTGTTCTTTTATGTAACTACTACTTTTTTATTTAAAATCTGATGATAAAAATAAGCCATGCCTAAGAAGAAGGAAGAACAGTGACTGAACAATGTCTCACTTTCACATTTTGGGATGTGGGACACCACAAGTGGATAACCAGCTCTCTAGGCCTTATAATCTTGTCTTTTGTTCAAGATTTTATTGCCGGTTAGCTGCAGGCTGACCCACCAGAAATTTAACATTGAACAAAAACATCCTTGGGTGATATATTGTGCTGGTTTTTCAATTCAGGTGTTTCTGAATTTACTTGGCTAAAAATAGAAAAAACAACTCCTGCGGATGCTGTGCACGAGTTAAGAGTCATGTTGCTTCTATAATGATAGGGAGCAAAATGAAAAGGACATGTTCTTTAGTCCTTTACCTGAATGTTTTTGTGTTAAGCTGAAATTCCCTCCTTGCACAACTCTCTAGTGATGTAACATGTCTGGTTGTCTGTTAAGAGACACACCAGTCGAAATTAGAGGAAAACCGTATTTCAGTCTATCACAAATATATATATATATATATATAATTTAGTCAGTTATAAATATTCTTCTTTTTTAATTTAGTCCATCAATTATTAAATATTTACAATGTTGCCCTTTCATCCCATCTTCATCTATGCTAACTTGGGCACTAACTGTTATCCATAACTTGAGCTTGATTTATCACCTAGTATTGTTAGTATTGGAAACATTTTAATGATTGACAAACTAAATTTCTGATGACTATATAAAAAATTTAGAGTAAACTATCAATTTAGTCCCTAGACTATATAGGCGCTGTTAGTTTAGTCCTTGAATTTTTTAAATGATTGATTTTGTCCCTAGACTAAATTTTGGAAGTGTTAACGGGAGGACTAATTTGCAACAAGTCATGAATTTTCAATGACTAAAATGTTAGTTTACTCAAAAAATTTATCTATCTGTCAAAGTTCAAGATAAAATTTTCCTCTACAACTCATGTCTTGTTTGTGTGATAATCCAGGCTCATCGAGAACTGAACAAGAGTGAAAGGAAGAGACTATGTACAATTCTTGACTGCAAGAAACTCTCAATGGAAGCTTGCATGCATGCAGCCCAGAATGAATTACTTCCCTTAAGAGTGGTTGTTCAAGTTCTCTTCTTTGAGCAAGCAAGAGCTGCAGCATCTGGTGGCAAAGTGAATGACTTGCCTAGCAGCCTCAAGGCACTTTTCACTGCACATGGAATTGACCCATTAAAGCACACAGCTCCATTAAGCACAACCACAAGCTTACATGCAGATGATCAATGGAGTACTGTTTCTGGGTTCAAATCACCAAAGTCCAGAACTTCAACTCTCAGGATGAAGCTTGCTGAAGATGATGGATTAGTTGAGAATGATCTTCCTCGCAATGGGATTGAAAGAACTTCAAAGTTCAAGACACCCAAAAGAATGTTCAGTAAGTTGTGGTCTGCTAATAGAAACACTAGTGAAAAGAATTGAGTGAATTTTGTTAGTTTTCATTATGTTGGAATATGATAATTTAGAGGGTAGCATAATATACTCTGTTTTTGTTTTGTCTTGTTTTTTTTTCTTTTGATGCATTGTAACTTTTTCTAGGAGAATCCAAGAATCAAAATATGCATTGTTGATGTGATCTATTATAATAAGAAACGAGATTTTTCTTGACATGAGAGGAAATCTCTTTGGTAAATCATAATCTCATATTTTGAAAAGATGCTAATAGGAATCAAAGTGACTACTCATCGTGGGGCCAATTTTGCTGTATTTGTCTTCAAATCTGAAACAATCGTCTCTGTTCATCTCTGGTAGCTAGCTAGCTCCTTCTCCTTGGGTTGAGGGTTCTGAATTTTCAATTTTGTTAGACCAAACAAAAAATATTCTTTGGTATTTCACGTGTCTGGCACAGAGCTATACTGTAAAATCTGTTCATATTTTGTCTTATATATTTGTATTCACATAGAGGATCATGTCCTCGCAGAAATGATATCAAATTATAGACAAGATTTTGAAGTTTTGTGGTACACAATCATAGATTTATTCCACAAACATGTCATTAATTCATGTTGTGATTAGCTAAGACCTTTTGCTCTAAGTTCTAACTTCTAATTTATGAGTATTGTTATTAATATGATGACAACTTATGTATGTATGAATGTGAGGTGGCTACATATATATATATATATATATACATTCCTTTTATTTTTCCCTTGGTAATCAAAAGACTGATTACTGATCTAATATAAGACACTGCCAGTGATCACACATGACAAAACTTTCATATCAAATTATGACATTTCATAGATCTGACCATTAAACTTTGCATTTTTGTGATATTGTTGGAATTGATTATGTTCCGAGATATTTTTGTCAGACTTTAACAATATAATGCATGCATACATACATATGTAATGGGAGTGGAAATTATGAAATCAAATAAATAATTTGGTCAAATACTCAAATTGATTATCATATTATAAGGTGGATTTCATTTTGATCCCCAAAATCATTTTTTGTTCCAAATTAGTCCTCAAATAATCACTTTTGTTCCACTATTAAGTCAAATTCCATCAAATAATTCTAGTCGGAGAGAATTTAAAAAACAATAACAAAAAAGACACAAAAAATCGGCATACTATTTATTTATTTACTCTCTCTAAGACCAGAAAAAATTTGACAAAATTCACCCTAAGATCTACAGGTGAAACAAAAGTGCTATAGTTCAAGGATCAGTTTAGAACAAAAAATACCCTTCTGAGAACCAATTTGAATATTTGACCTATATAATTACATATATACTCATTATAATCATAATGATGATTCATCATAGCTTCCCCGGCTGGCCATGACCATATGTTCTGAAGCATAAGGAAAGGGACCTTTCTCTGTTATTTTGCATGCCCAATTTCATGATATTCTCCTTTTCATGTTCAAAACTCAAGATTCAGAGATTAGGAAATTTGTTCTTTTTTTTGGACAATATCATGAAATTTGTTTAGGGGCTGATTTCTCAACCTTTGTGGCAAAATATATTTTCTGGGTCTAAACTCTAAACAGCCCAAACGGTTGGTCCAAGTGTCCAACAATTCAAGTTCATAATCGGAATTCAGAATAATGACAAAAAAAAATAAAAAAATACAGAAGTCAGAATATAATTTATGGTCTTATAAACCAATATACAACTGCTAAAAAAATGTCAACACTTCATTTTGGTCCCTAAAGTTTACGAAAAATTTCTTTTTAGTCTTAATATTTTTTTTCTGTTTTAATCTTTAATGTTTTTCAACAGTTTTGTTTGTCTTGGTCACTAACTACTGAATATAGTCATATATCTTTTGTTTCAAGTTTGAATGTGACAAAATTAGAGCTAGGAGTTACTCTTAACAAGTTCTTTCTTTATCTAGTAGGGGTTGTCGGTAAACAATGTCAAATCAGGTTTGAAATTGGACCTAAAGTGAGTCACCTGTTTCATGAACTTGGTCATATCTCTTTTTTTTCAAATCTAAATGCAATAAAATCGAAGTTGTGGATTACTCTTAATAAGGTCTTTTTTTGTCCAACTGGGGTTATCGAACAATGAGATCAAATAGTACTCTAGAAGTCAATATTTGTGTTTTGACCAAACCTGCTTTCGTAGTACTATTTAACCTCATTTATCAACGATTAATTGGATAGAGAAATGATTCGTCAAGAGTAACTTGTAGCTTCATTTCCTTGTATTCGGACCTAAACGAGAGAGATATGACCAACTTCATGAAACGAGTGGTTCATTTTTGTTCCCAATTTAACTTTGTTTGTCGATGATGAGTCCAATTAGGTAGAGAAAAAACTTGTAAAAAATAACTCATAATTTTAATTGTCACATTCAAATTTAAAATAAGAGATATATGACAATATTTAATAGTTATAGACAAATCGTGAAACTTATTAAAAATCATTAGAAACCAAAACGAAACTGTTAAGACATACTAAAGTCCAAACTAACAACATAAACATTAGGTACCTAAAATAGAGTTTGGAATAATTATTAAGAACCAAAATAAGATTCTAACCAAAAAAAAAAAGAGATATCCAAGAAATCCTTGGCAACGTGAAAAAATTTTATGTTTAGTAAAGTTCTATTTCCTTAAGTCATGATGAGTTGTTGTGGCTACATTAGGTACCTATGTTATGAGATAGTTGTTACTACATTTAGGGGCGTTTAGTGCACATATTGAAAAATTAGTTTTAAGATTATGAGGTCCGAACAAAACTAATTTAACATTTGGTACGTAAATTTTTAGAAAATAATCTTGAGAATATTAGGGCATGTTTGATTTTATTTTTTAAAATAGTTTTTTTGATTTAGAAAAAAAAACATAAAACTCTATTTGGCAGTGTAGTTTTGTTGGGTTTGGTTACTCCTTTGAAGGCCCATTCTCAAGTTCAGTCTAAAGGTTTTTCTTAGCAGCTGGTGCTTCATTATCTGAAGTAGAGTGGTGTTGAGAGTATACAAAAAAGTGTGAAGAGAAAGAAAAATGCAGAAGAGAGAGAGAGAGAAAACCTAGAAATTCATTTTCTCAGTCAACGGTCACTTCCAGCGAAATCCAACTGTGCAACCTTTTCCGATCAAGCTAAAATTTGGAGGGTATATTTTTGACATCCTAGTCTTGATATCCTACGGTCAGGTTTTTGATTGGAGCTTTGGTTTGATAGAAATGTATTTTTGAAATTTAAGGAGTGTCCTAGATATATTTTGTTGAGAGAATATTGCCCTAGATATATTTTGTAATGTCTTACAAAATTTGGGTACAAGAAGCACTAACAAAATCCCTAAAACAATATATTCAACTCATAAGCTTCCTCCAACAAATACCCAAATCTCCAAGCACAAATAAAGTTGAGACAACAAAGAAAACACACAAAAACAAAGCATCAGTTCAAGAACCAATCGAAATACTTAAATCATCTCCACTAACAAAACTGACCGTAGGATATAAAGAATAGGATGTCTGAAACATAACCTCAAAATTTCAGCTCAATCGGAGAAGATCTGACCGTTGGATATTTCCGACAATGGACGTCGTTCAGGAAGTATGGATAGGACACTCCTTAAACTTCAAAAATCCATTTATATCCAACCAAAGCTCCAATCGAAAAACTGACCGTAGGATATCAATACTAGGGTGTCAAGAACATACCCTCCAAATTTCAGCTTGATCAGATAAGGTTACACCGTTGAATTTTGCCAGAAGTGACCGCTGCCAGAGAAAATGAGTTTCTAGGTTTTTTCTCTCTCTCACTATGCGTTTTCTTTTCTCTCTTATTTCTTAGCTTAGCTTTCTACTCTACTCCATTTCAGAAATGAAACCCAAACTGTTGAGAAAACACTTTGGGCTGAACTTGAGAATGAACCTTCAAAGGAGTGACCAAGCCCAACAAGTTTTTCCCTTCTATTTTTAAAAACTAAAAAATAAAGTTATTTTTAATATTTGAAAACAGAAAACAACAAAGAGATGTTCTGATTTCTGAAAACAAAAAAAATTAAAGTGACTGTTGGCAATTCTGTAATTATTTACTCATGTCCAACTTGAGTCTCATTTATGATTTTGCGTAGGGGTGAGCAAACCAACTCGCCAACCTGCGAGCCCGCAGAAACCAAACCAATCCGTAGCTATGGGCTGGGTCGGTTCGGATTCGCGGGTTGGTTTGGGCTCAAAATTGCCAACCCGCACACTTGCGGATTCATAGTTTTTCAACTCAACCCAACCCGCGAGCTCGCATATAATTTTCTTTTATTTTTTAATTTATTTTTTATACATATTTATGTATTTTTATATAAATTTTGTATAATTTCTTATGTATTTATATTATTAGTTCTTTATAAATAAGATATTTTGATTTTAAAATTTACATAATTACATATATGTGTTACATTTACCTATGTTATGGAGTATGTTTTAATTGATTTATATTTATATATATAAAATCTATGTTTTTTTAACTTTTTTTTATGTGCAAGTTTTTTTAGTCACTACTCACAAATTTATAATAATATTTTTTTGTTATGAAAAATTTTTTAAAAAAATTACTAACTCAACCCGCGGGTTCAACCCAACCCAACCCGCAACTCTACGGGTTGGGTTGGTTCGGGTTAAGTTTTAAAAATTATAAAACCCAATCCAGCCCAACCCGCAGATTGATGTGCGGGTTGGGCTGGGATTTTCCCTCAACCCAGCCCGCGCTCACCCCTAATTTTGCGTCTTGCGTTCTCGTTTCCTCTTCAAGCAAGTTTTTTTTTATGGCAAAACACCCTTTTGTGCCCCTAACGTTTGCAGTGATTTTCAGTTATGCCTCTAACGTTTCATTTTGTTCAGGCGTGCCCTCAATGTGAAACTAACGTTTCAATTATGCCCCCAATTTTGACTCAATGCCCATGTGGCAATTTTTTTTACTTGTGTCATTTTTTTGGTCTGACTTGAATACGTGGCATGATGACTGGACATTCCTATTTTTTCCCACCGTGGCATGATGACTGGATTTACATTTTTGAACATAAAAATTGAGTAAACTAGCAAATCAGTCCCTGTATTTACATTTTTCATCATCTTCATTCATTTTAGTCCCAAATCCTCAAAATAAAATTGTAAAGTGTCCCAAAACTCTTCCAAACATTTCAATTTAATCCTTAAAAGTATTAAAAACCCTAAAACCTAAACTCTAAACCTTAAAACTATAAACCCTAAACTCTAAAATTCTAAACCCTAAAACCCTAAAAAATCTAATTTAGTCCTTAAAAATATTAAAAACCCAAAACCCCAACACCCCAAACTTCAAACCCCAAATCCCTAAACTCTAAAACTTATTTTTTCTTTGATCTTCATCTTCATCTTCTCTTCTCATACAAAATTTTTTTTTTTCTAATCTTCATATTTTCAGATTAAATTTTTTGTTTCTAATTTTCATCCTCATCTTCATCATTATCATCATCATCTTCATCTTCATCTTCATCTTCATCTTCATCTTCCCATTTCCGGAATCTTCCAACATCATCATCATCTTCATCATCTTCATTGCATTTTCCAACATCCCATTTCCGGTAAGCGAAGCACGAGATCCTTGACCAGATCTGCAACCTTCTGCTGGTCTTCTTCTTCCTCCATTTCGCTCTCCATCATCTCCGACGGCCTCCAAACCCAGAAATCAAACCCAGAAGATGAAGTGGGTTTCGATTTTGATTTCGATTTCAAGGTTGTTTCGCCGGAAGATGAAGATGAAGATGAAGTGGGTCTTTTCGTTTGAAAATAGATAAAAATTTATTTTAGAAAATCAAGTGAAACAGGCCCTTACATTCTCAAGAATAATTTAATCCAATGAAATTGTAATTTTTTAATCTCATCTAAGGGGTAAGATTATTCTAAATTTCTAATCTCATAAAATGAGATTATTTTGATCTAAGTAATAAATGATTAAATTACCCTCATCAAATTTAATTAATTTTTATTCTGCAAACCCCTTTTATTAGTTATGTTTTGAATGGTGATTTTTTAAAATTATTTTAAAGAATTATGAAAATTATGTTTTAAATTAGTATTTTTCAATGAAATTATTATTATAGAAGTATTTTGTATAATATAGAGATCAAGTACAATTATTTTAAAATATTCACATGAATTTTATAATTAAAGAATATAGGCCAAAGTGCGAATTTGGTCCTGTAACTTTGCTCCAGTTTCCAAATCAGTCCTATAACTTTTTTTGTCTCGAATTTGGTCCTATATCTTTGCTCTAGGTCCCAAATCAGTCCTATATCTTTTTTTGTCTTAGTCTTGGTCCCATATGTTTTGAAAACCTCCCACCGTTAGTCCTCCGTCTATTTTAAATTACAGTTTAGTCCTGAAAACTTCAAGTCCCTTTCACTTTAGTCCTTAACTATCAAAATGAAAGAGAAAGAGCATCCTTGAAGATTCTCAAACCTTATATCTTGGTTCCTAATCCATGAATTCTACATGAAATGGAATAGGAATGCAAAAACAACACAAATTAAAGCAAACGATAGAGGGACCAAAACTGAAAATGCAAAAAATTTAAAACCCACCGGAAAATGCCCCAAACTCGCTGGAAAACATACGGAAATCCCCGAGAAACTTAAGAACTCATTCAAAAACCTCAATTCTCACTGAAATCTCACTCAAATAATCACCCTCAAATGCTTTAAAAGAATTTTTGAAAATCCAAACTTTTGAGGAGGGAGGTGATAGAAGAAATGTAAGGGATTTCAGAACTTCTCTCTCGGAATCACCAAATATAAGGGAATCTTCTATCAAATCCCTCCTCAAAAGTTTGGATTTTCGAAAATTCTTTCTTAAAGCATTTGAGGGTGATTTTTTGAGTGAGATTTCACTGAGAATTGGGATTTTTAGATGAGTTCTTGAGTTTCTCGGCGATTTCCGTACGTTTTCTGGTGGGTTTTAAATTTTCTGCGTTTTCAGTTTTGGTCCCTCTGTCATTTTCTTTTAATTTGTGTTTTTTTTGTATTTCTATTCCATTTCATGAAGAACTCATGGATTAGGGACCAAGATGTAAGGTTTGAGAATCTTCAGGGATACTCTTTCACTTTCATTCTGATAATCAAGGACTAAAGTGAAAGGGACTTGAAGTTTTCAGGACTAAACTGTAATTTAAAATAGACGGAGGACTAACGGTGGGAGGTTTTCAAAACATATGAGACCAAAACTAAGACAAAAAAAGATATAGGACTGATTTGGGACTTGGAGCAATGATACAGGACCAATTTCGAGACAAAAAAAGTTATAGGACTGATTTGGGAACTTAAGCAAAATTACAAGACCAAATTCGCACATTGGCCAAAATATATATATACATATATTAGAAAAAGGATTGTAATTTTCTCATGGGTTAAAATTATTTCTGGGCCAATGCTTGTTGCCTGTTTTGCTTCGTTCTTACACAACAGTTAGGCGTTAGCCCATAAGCTTTTGAGTTTTCGCCATTAGGCCCATCAGATTTGTTGCTCTTTTAAGTTTTAACTTTTAACCCAACTTCTGCCTAAAACTAAAACTAAAATTTAAATTTAAGAGAGAACTCTGACAAAAAAAAAATTAGGAGAAAACAGCAAGTCAATTCAAATATTTTAAATTAGTCTTCAGACTGTAAAGTGAATTTCATTTAAGTCTTAAAAATATATTTTATTCCGAAACAATCCTCAAATTATCAAATTGTTTTACTATTAATTAAGTCCTAGTGTATAAATTATGTCAATTTCTTCTGGTCCTAGAGAGCAGAAAAAAAATAAAAAAAATGTGTCATTTTTAAAAAGTCTTTTTCTCTCTCTTCTATTAGAAAATTTTGATGGAATTGATATTAGGCCAATAATTAGAATAAAAATAATAATTTAAAGATCACCTCAGAACTAAAAAATGATTTTAAGATTAAAAATTAAGAAATTGAATTAGACATTGAGGGGTCGAAGTATCGATTTGAGGTTCAATAATTTAACTGGAGCCAATTGTACTCTTAAATACCTTTCAATTTTAAGGTATAATTGACAAAAAAAAAATTAGAGGTATAATTGACTCATAAAAACTTTGAAAGTATAAGTGAAAGTGATTTCATACTTTGGGGTATAATTGATAAAAAATAAACTTTGAAGTTACAACTAAAAATGATTGTATATTTTAATAGTACCTACTACCTAGAGAGGTAAGAGTACTTTTGCCTATTTCAAATATAATATATATATGTATCAGTGTTGTCATAATCGAATCGGACAAAGACTCGGACAAGTGTTCGGTTCACGGTCTGATCGGTTGAATCGGTCGAACTATCGGTCGGACCGGATGACGCAATAAATAATTATTTTTAATATATTAAATATAAATCCTCTATATTTTTTTTTGGGTCTAAGAGATGCATTAAATCTATTAATAAATACATCTCTTTATGCAAATAATATAACTTTTCTCTCCACAACTAGAGATCATGGACTAACTATTTTTTCAAGCAAGTAAATGGACTAAATGCATCTTAAACAAGATCTCATAAGTCATAAACTCATAATAATCAAATTCAACATGTCAACTGTGAAGTTTCAAGTTCATCACACAAAAATTTAAAGTTCAAAAGTACAAAATCCAAAAAAAAAACGTAAATCTGACCCAGTATAAAAAAAAAAACATTGAGAACCGCCGATTTGGTCCGGCGGTTGGATCCGAGTTTCCGGTTCTTGGCCGATTATTTCCGGTCCAATCCAATCTAACTATCATTTTGGTTCAAATGGTTGAACCAACTCGCTTATCTCTTCGGCTAGCGGTCCGACCGGCCGGTCCGGTCCGGTTTTCACAACAATAATATATATATATATATAAGTTTTTTTGGTAAATATATATATATATATATAATTATAAAATATTTTAAGACCATATTTAAATGCAATTTGGAAATTTAGAAAGATGAGGTATAAATGATGGTTATGGTATCGAGAAGAAAGGGAAACAAAAAAGCATATCCTGATGTGAAACCGACAGAGATGTACATGCTAGTCTCATCCAAAGATTTCCTAATGCCAATCTTACCCAATCCTTCTGCTAATTCTAACTAGCTTTTTTTGAAAAAAAGAAATAAATAATAAAAAATCTCACTAACTTTGTTTACTATTTTACTACTACCTTCCTCACTCTATTGCTTTTCCAATATAATTAACCGTCCTTTCAAAATTTGTTTTAGGACATATGTTAAGGTTTCTTTTGATTGGTCAAGTGAGTTTTCAAATATTAAAAATTACCTTTTAAATAAATTTTCATAAATTTTAAGATATGAAATGCTCTATTAATCAATCAGAAGAAACCTTAAAATGTGTCCTTGGGCATATGTTAGATAAATCCTATAATTAATATATCTTTCTTTTGCCAGCAATATGATTAATATATCTTCCGTGATCATTCTTTAATCAACAACATATATATAGCATAAACAGTTAACTTTGTATTAAGTAGGTGATGAATGTGTAAGAGAACTTGATTTGTTTAATTCATAACTCCTCTTATAAAATAAAATTGAAATGCATTAAGTTTTTTTAAAAAGAATTTTTATTTTAATTTATATAAAATTAAAAAAAAACGCTTTCTTAGATTTGTAGTTTTGTGTGGAAAATCATTTTATTAATAGTTTTATTTAAAAATGTATTTTCTTAAATGAATAACTTAACCAACAAATCTTTCATAAAATAAAAAGTTTAAAGAATTTTAGAATCATTTAAAAAATTTAGAATTTTTTTTCTTACAATAACCTTAAATTGGTCACGAATGTCTTAGATAGATTTTAAATTAGTCTTAAATATTTTAATTATTTTAAATTGATTATATATATTTTTATAATTTTTTAAATTAGTTTCAAATTAATAATATTTCTCGTCTCAAGTTCAAATATGAACTATGAATTGCTTTTAGTGAGTATTTTCTATATCAAATTCAAGTCATCAACAAATGAGATCAAATCGAATCCTAAAAGTGAGTCACTAGTTATACAATCAAACTAACAAAATTATGTGTTAACTCTTGAATAATTATTTTTTTTATCTAATTGAAACTATTAACAAATGAGGTCAAATTAAATCATGTAGTTAAATTTGACACTAATTTTAAAAAATATAAAAATATATAAAATCAATTTAAAATAAATAAAATAGTTAGTATTAATTTAAAATCACCATATACATTTGAGATTTTGACCCAAACAAAACATAAAGATATTGATATTGAAAAGTAGAGATTAGATCATAGAGTTGAATGAATATGAATATTATTTATTGTTATTTGAGGCGATATGAAATTAAGGATGAGAGATTTAAAAGAGGAAGAATTAAGAGTAAAATGACAATTGATAAAGACAAAAAAAGAGTGAAAGAGGCAGAGATAGTACCACGCGTTACCACAAAGTAATGCCTAATGAATGAGTAATGACACTGGCGGCACCATGCCAACCTTTTTCCTTAACCCTCCTCTCTTCTCTTATACACCTACTTCCCCTACCTATATAATTACATATATTATATTCCTTTTCATTACATATTATTCTTAATTTCCTAAACCTGTATAAATATATTTAAAAAGATTTTATTTTTAAAAGAATTAAACTAATAATTTGACTGTTTTTTTTAAAGAAGAAAGTGAGGTGAGTCGGCTTGGGAGGCTTACTAATATGAGAATATGCTTCAAGCTCTATGAGTGTTTATAGAGGTAATTGCACATCGTTTACCAACAAAATTCTCACATCGACAACAGAATTTGAACTTACGATCTTAATTTCTCCTCCATTGTGCAGAAATCGTACCCTATCTCCACATTCTTGCGAACCCTATCTCTCATTCTCGCAATTTTCTTTCATTCTCGAACCTTAATCCTCAGAAATTAGAAATTGGGTATGTGGAAATGGATCACGTGAGTTGCATATTGTTCTAATTCCGTTAATTTTGAATGAAAATACCTCCTAGAACCCTTTTTGTTAATAGAGCAAATTACACGCCCTTATTTGTCACTTTTTAAATCATATGGAGCCTTTATGTTGATGGATCAAACCACATGGACTTTCTGTATAATTTATCATTTTAAAAATGTAATTTACATATATATTTTAATTTTTAAAAATTATGTAAATAATAGGCCTAAGTGCAATTTTGGTCCCTTAACTTTCGCAAAGGTCTCAATTTGGTCCCCTAACTTTTTTTGTTGCAATTTTGGTCCCCTAACTTTCGTAAAGGTCTCAATTTGGTCCCCTAACTTTTTTTTGTTGCACTTTTAGTCCCCTAACATTTGAAAGCGTCTCACTGTTGGTCCCAAGTGCACTTTTTCCATCCATTATCTGCCATTAGTGCTGATCTGGCAGGCTGAGTTGGCCGATGACGTGACAAATATGGGTGAAATGGATTAAAAAATGACCATTATGCGGAGACGTTTTCATGACTTGGAAATGCACTTGGGACCAATAGTGAGACGTTTTCAAGAGTTAGGGGACCAAAATTGCAACAAAAAAAGTTAGGGGACCAAATTGAGACCTTTGCGAAAGTTAGGGGACCAAATTGAGACCTTTGCGAAAGTTAAGGGACCAAAATTGTAACAAAAAAAGTTAAGGGACCAAATTGAGACCTTTGCAAAAGTTAGGGGACCAAAATTGCACTTAAGCCTAAATAATATAGTGTAATTTACTTTAATTTATTTTATAAAAATTAACTTTTAAGATGAAAAAATTAAAATATATTAATTTTATAATTTTAAAAATTAAAAATTAAAAATATAAAATAAACTCTCAAAAAATTAAATTATTAAGTCATTTAGTTTTTAAAAGTTCATTTAAGAGCAATGTAGGTGTATATATTGGATATATGATATATGTGCCTTGGTTAACTAGCAAGTAATAGGAAGACCCCAGCAATTATATTGGACACGAAGTACACACACATCACATCACACTCTTGTGAATTGTGATGGCTTCAGCTTCAGTTTCGATGCATGTTTAGGGTTTATTTATAACATTATATATGTTAATTAATTTGCTTTTCTTTGTCTAATGAAGAAGGCTTTCTTTGGCGTATGGAAAACGTCTAAATATATAAAATAATGGTGCTTATATTATATATGATTATGACTAGCTATCGAAACATTGATTTGAATTACTGCAAATACACAAACATGAAACATGGATGGATATGGAGAAGAAGGGTCGACGTGTCACGTGTGTTGTGACTTGTGAATGATATGATCTTCTTGTCTTTTTTCCTCATTACAAAATGATCCTCTTGTCTGTATCTTCATGATGATGATTGATGAAAGATATATCTGATATACAAATAGTGTAATGTAACCCTAGCTAGGCACTCATGTATGTCTCTCTATAATATATTGTATATTATTATAATTATGTGAGGGTGACTTCGATCTATATATGTCACGTACTGAAGTTTTATGAAATTCAACTCTAACATGTATTTTTAGAGTACATTTTAAGGATTTTTTTATTAATTAGTAGAGTATCTCATATCTTAAAATCTATGAAAATTCATTTAAAAGATAATTTTTAATATTTAAAAATTCACTTAACTAATCAAAAGATAATTTTATTGGATCCTTCTAATATGTGTCTTAAGGACCCAATAAAATAATAGTGGGACAATCAAAATTCAAATAATTTAAAGTGAAAGAGAAATGAAAAGTTGGAAGTAGAAATAAAAAAGGACTAAGCTACATTAGAATATGTTATAAATTAAAAAAAAAAGGCAAAAAGTATCATTTTCGTTCATAAACTTTACACTAATTTTTGATTTTGTTCTCAAGATTTATTTACTTTCAATTTTGTTTCTTAAAATTTTATATTTTAATCGATTTTATTTTTTATCTAACTAAAATCAAATATAAATAAAAAATTCTAAGTAGCTGAGAACATAAAATATAAAATGGTAAAAGTGTTATTGGTACCGCCAAAGTATGCGATTATTTTCAACAATACCCTCGAAACTTTTTTGGGTCCATTGTACCCTCAAAGTATGGGGTTAATTTCATTTATGCCCCCAATGTTTTTTTAGTCAATTATACCTTTAATATTTCACATTTGAGTCATTTGTACCCTAAATACCTCTCAATTTGAGGGTATAGATGTAAAATAATTGACACAAAAATAAAAGATTGAGAGTACAATTGATACAACAAAGAGAAGATTGTCGGTATAATTGAATTAAAAAAAAAATTGGGGGTATAACTAAATTTGACCTCATACTTTCGGGATACAATTGACCAAAAAAAGACTTTAGGGGTATAACTGAAAATAACCGCATATTTTGAAGGTATCAAGATTACTTTTGACATATAAAATAGATAGCAAAAAAATCCTAAGTCAGATTAAAAAATATGATAGAGCATATCGTTAATTTATTAAAAGAAGTTAGTCGTCAAATGATACAATCGACTAAAATGTAAAATTGTATAGATAAATTAACAGTGCACAAATATTAGGGATGAAATCGAAAATTAAAATAAAATTTAGAGACTAGGAGGACATTTTTGCCAAAAAATACATATATGATATTCCCATTTCTCTTTTTTATTTCTGCTTCATAGGATGATGGATTGCCTTTGAGTAGTGATCGTATCTTTGATTATGTGAAAGAAGTAGGGATGAAAATTTGGGTGGATATCTAGGATACTCGTCTGAATCTACCCATAAAAAATATCTTATATCTGTCGGATACCGGATATTGAATAAGTTACGGGTATTGAAAAATAAAAAATCAACTATCCGGTACCCGTCTGAAATGAAATGAACGGATATTTAGGGTATCTAGTATCCCCTATAATATAAATATTTTATTATATTTTATACATTTTTTATTATATTTTTAATTAATTTATTTTAATTAACGGATATTGGGTATCAGATATCGGATATATCCAATTTTTGAATTAGGATATCGTATCCTATATCCATTATTTTTGGGTATTTCAGATATTTAGGGTATCCGTGATGAGATACCAAATATCGGATACGGATATTGGAGAGAATAAACGGATAGTGATAAAATGACCGGATACCCACCCCTTGTCATCCCTATTAATTCCCACTTGCCCTACGTGTATATAAAAAAAATAGGGTAAAATATATTTTAGTCCTATATATTTGAGAGAGTTTCAATTTACCCTCCTCTTTTGGTAATTAAAACTGATCCTACATGTTTCTAGAAAATTCTTATTTTTTAATCACAATAACTGAATATGATCACATCTCTGATATCTCGTTTCAAGTTTGAATATGATGTTTGATTTGAGTTTACGAATTGTTTTGACAAGCCTTTTCTCTATTTAATTGGTATCGTCAACAAAAAAAATATCAAATCGAGTTTATTTTATGATTAAAATGAGTGAAGTTGGTTATATCTTTTCCGGCCACGAGTTTGAATCATGAGTTACTCTTAACGAATCTTTATAGTTTATTTTGTTTAATTGGAACTTTCAATAAATGAGGCCAATTCTCAAAAATAGGGTTTGAGACCAAAAAATAAAAAATTTTGAAACATGTAGCAACGAAAAAAATAATAAATGGTTAGATTGAAACTTACCCAAAATATATAGGGTCAAAAGTGGAATTTAGTAAAAAATTTACATAAAACTATTTTTGTAGTTGCATCAAGTCTATACATATTGAAAAAGATATTGAATATGTTTAAAAAAATTAAAACAGAACTTTAAAATTTATACATGTATATATATATATACATATATATATGGAAGTGTTTAATTTGTTAGTGAGTATGAATATGTGTGTAGGCCCCAGATGGAGAGGAAGTGGAGGGCAGATCTTTGACAGAAGGACCAGTTTGCAGAAATCACAGTATGAAGATGCAGCTGCAACTTCAGGGAATTTAATGAAAGCTGACTCTGTAACACATAGAGAGAACATTTTAGATTCATCAACTAGCTATGGAAGCAAAGATAAATGAAGGGATCGTATATATATATATATATATATATAATTATACATAGCAGAAATGAAATTACAAATAATTATATATAGATAAATTATATATAATAGCTAGTAAGTAGAAAAAATATATATATAGTTATTGTCTTTAAGGCTTTAGTTTGATTTTCTTTGTTATAGTATATTGTCTTACCTGAATACTATATAATACATATTAGATTCTAGTGTTCCTTTAATATTTGTAGTATAAAAAAAAAGTAGCTAGAGTATATATATATATATATGTATGTATATATAGTACGTACTTCTTGTCCTCACTGTGTTCACTTGTACGTCTATTACCATTCCCTTGCGTGTAATACCATTGCTCGCATGCAGTAGATTAGCTACACATACATAGCAATCGAATCGAGAAATGCTTGAAGTTAATGTTGTTAATCAATCTTAATTATATTAATAATTTTACTGATATATATTCTCACCAATGACATCATGCATGCATGCATCCATAATTATTTGATCTATAAATTTATATGACAAAATTAATTAATCTTTAAATAATTAAAGTATATGATTTGTTCTTTATAATATTTTAAATGTTAATCATTTTGTCTTTGGTGTCGATTTGATTATTGAACTTGAACTAATTTTATGTAGGCAAAAGATTAATTTGTTGGTGCCCCTAATCAGGCACGGAGATAGGGGGGCTGGTGGGGGCCACGGCCCCCTCCCCCCAAAATTTTAGTAGTTACTACAAATTAGTTCTAATATAATTTAATTGTATGCATTATAATCCCAACGGCCCCCCTTTAGTGTTAAAAAAAATTTCTGGCCCCCCCTTGTTAACATTTCTGGCTCCGTCACTGCCCCTAATGTTTTGGGTCGGTTTCTGTTATGCCTTCACCGTTTGTTTTGTGTAAGTTATGTCCCAAACATTTCACATTGTTGTCAATTATACCATAGCTTCAATTTTTTTTTAGGCCAAAGTCCTATTTTAGTTTCTCAAGTTTGTTAAAAGTTCTGTTTTGGTCCCTCAACTCAAAGTCCTTCATTCACCATCATCTTCACCACTACCACCGTCAGCAGCAGCAGCACCACCGCCGCATTTTGCGAACAAATGATCAGAAATATGATTTTCAGCGATTGTGTAATTTTTCGGCGACAATGTAATTTTTTAGCGGCTTGCCAGTCATTGTTTCGGAAAATGGAAGTCGTCATTGAACTCAGGAGGTCAAAAAACCTTGAATTAGGAGTTCTCATAGTCGTCGCAGTTGTCGTGTATCTCGCCAGAAAAGCTCAGTGGTGGTGGTGGTGGTGAAGATGATGATGAATAAACGAAACTTTGAGCAAACTTGTGAGACCAAAATAGGACTTTGCCCCAAACAAAATTGAGGTTAGGGTATAATTGATAACAATGTGAAACGTTTGGGGCATAACTGACACAAAACAAACATTGGGGGCATAACTGAAACTGACTCCAAACGTTAGAGACACCAACAAGTCTTTTTCCTTTTATGTATTTAGATTCTTGAATTTATACTAAATTAATATTTTATGATCTTTGAATTTGATTTGAATTTTTTTTAGTTCTTAAATTTGATTGGGAGACCAAATCTTTGATAATTGTAATAATTTAGGAATTGAGTCTTATATTTTGAATATTCAAAAAATAATTAATTAATTAGTGCAAATTCAGAGAACTTGTTAAGAGTAATTCGTAACTCTGAATTCGTCGCATTCGAATTTGAAACAAGAGAATATAATCAACTTTGCTAGTTTAACAATGAAACGAGCTATCTACTTGTAGGACCAATTTGACTTTGTTTGCTGACAGTCTCGACTAAATAGAGAAAGTACTCTTCGAAAACAATACGTAGCTCTGATTTAATAGTTTAGGATCAAAATAAAATATTAATTTTGCCTATATTTAGGACCAATTTAAACATTTTGAAATATAATAGACAAAAATGAATATTAGGGTATATATTTAGGACCAAAATGACCCTTCTAACTTTTTTTTTGGCCTGAAGTTTTAATGAACAAACTTGATTGGTAATGCCGTAATGGAATGAAAACTGAAAAGGGTAGTACTGATTGTTAAGAGAGTTTTTAGTTGTGATTCAAAGACATTAGTTACGTTAGAAGATAAATTAGGGCAAAAATCAAGTAATACAAAAAAAAAAAAAAAAAAGAAGAAGAAACAAAGCTCTCTCTCTCTATATATATCTTAATTACTTTTTCTGACTCAAAGAGAGTACCATCAGTAACTACTTTTAGTCACTTTCTAGCTATCATCAGAACCTAATATCTCCCCCCTATATCAGACAAGGCCATGTGATCTTTTAAATCCTTGCTTTTCTCTCTCAACATCACAAGTAATGCAACATCCATCCATGGTTAGTCTTATATATGTATATGAACACATTACACATATATATATCACCACCTTTTTTATTTTTTATTTTAGCCTTGCATAATATATATTACAGATATCAATCTCCTCACTTAAAATGGAAATAGCTGAAAAGGAATAAGCTAAGAAACCAAAGCAGGAGGAACAATTTCTGAGCGCCGCCAGTGTAATCATTCTAAATCTTAATCACTACAATTTTTCTTTCATCCCCAATTTCCCATAAATTATTACTCTTTTTAATAAATCACCCCTCTAGTAGTCTAGTACTCTAGCTACTTAAGAAACTTGATTTTAATTTCTTTAAGGTTCCTGTTATTTATTATTCATTAAAATCACTTCACTTTTTATGTTATATAAAAACTAATTAATAATATAAAACTCACTGTACACTTAATTCTGTGGTTAATTGGTGGTGCATTCCAAATTATGGAGTGGATGGAGACTTGTACGGAGAAGAACTGAAACAAGAAAGAAAGAAATAAATATGGGAGAGGCATCGTAATATTGTGTTCTTTAATTTTCACAACTTATACAAAGCTTGAATTACTAATTACAACTTACAAGTTGATGGAGAATTAAGAAAAATAGAGAAAATGAAAGTGTGGAAGATTATCCTATAGAACCTGTAGTTACTTACTACAGTGTTCCCCAGTTTCATTAAAATTTTCATAACTTCACATACTCCAAAAATGGCAAATTTCACTTTATCTTCTTATTTCCCATTTCCCTCTCATCACACTCTTGGAAATATATCCCATTGATATCCCCACAGGCCACGGGCAATCGTGCTCTTTAATTTCCTGTCATCCTTTTTATGATTTCACAATCCACACTTTAAGTTGAAATCCATATATATATATATATATATATATATATATATTACTTCGCCTGCCTAATTTTTGTTTTCTTTCATTTATTTATTTGAGGATTTACATCCATTATTATTTGAGGATTTACATCCATTATTATTAGATGTATGGATGTTTGATTAGACTTTCAAATGCAAGTTATTAGACAGTGGACAATAACAGACTTTTATAAGTATATATGGTTATAGCCTTTTTTGTGTAGGAGCATAGTGATCCGGGACGCTAGAAAAGCCTACATGAGATAAACATATAGCAAACTTGATTATTATATATTTTAAGAAATATATATCTTTTACTTAAAATACAGATTTAATTGCTGTTATTATTTTTTAAAAATTTTCAACCAATATTTTTTACAATAACTAAAAAAACATAGTTATAATAAGGCCAAAGTCTCAACTTGGTCCCTTAGGTATAGGATAATTTCAATTTAGTTCCTTATCTTTAATATTTTAGATCGGTCATATATATATTTTTATGATGTTTCAAATTGGTCTAAAAGATATTAAATGTGGTCTTATCTCTCTTATTTCAAGCTCAAATACGATAAATTCAAAGCTACGAATTTCTTTTGATGAGTACTTTAGAACCAATAACAAACAAGATCAAATCGAATCTAAAAAATGGATAATTTGTTTCACGGTCAAACAAGTAAAATTAGTCATATTTTTATCATTTCAAGTCTAAATTCGATGAGTTCAAAGCTGTGTGTTAACTCTTGAAGAGTTGTTTCCCTGTTCAGTTAAAATCACTAACAAATGAGGTCAAATTGCATATCAAAAGTAGATTTTGGACCAATTTGAAACAAATGAAAGATAAATGACCAATTTGAAATGTGCCCCATACATAAGGGGCCAATTTGAGACTTTGGCCAATTGTCCTTAAAATAAAAAGAAGGAATTTAAAGACGATGCATGTGTGACTATCACGAGAGTTTAATCTTAAAATAAATCTGTTGAAGCAAGCATGCATGAGTGGACGAAGCAATGTAGAACACTGTGGACAAAAGAAATGACAGACAGAGAAGGAAAAAAGAAAGAAATTATGATGATGATGATGCCATGCATGCAAATTGTGCAGGCTTGTTCATCAAACTTGCAGTAAGCAAATTGTACTCTTCTAAATTAAACTCCATATTAATTTATCTTGCATGCTCAAGTTATATTTTCTCTAATTAAGGTATGTATATGCCATTTGAATTTAAACCTTGTCTGAGAAATAGCGTACACTCTGCTGTTAAGTAATTATAATGGCTAATTTAAGAGGCATATAGCCATATATTTTGGGATGCACGTAATCACGATCCTAGCTTGATCTGATATTGGTCAAACACTATATATATAGTACGTACTTTCACATTATCCATTTAAATGCGTAACATGTTTGTCTTCGGAAATGGATCTGCTAAATTATGGTGGCTAAAGTATTGCTAAAGTATCAATTATTGACCCTTGGATGAGTTGACTAAGAATTTATGTATTGACTTTTAAATAAAATCAATGGTGTGGATGTAATAATTTAGGAATCATAATGTCTCTGGCTTAACTTCCTCGTCGGCTGTGTGTTTTATTATATGTGGTTATTGTGTTTTATTATATGTGGTTATTTAGACCAATTATCATGATTCATGAGTAAATTATTTAACATGTACAAAAGCAAATTCCACTTCAACTTCTTTGATGTTTGAATGATGTAATTCTTCAATTCGCCTTTTAAAAGGAATGTCGATATATATAGAGAAGTTTCAATTTGTTGAGAAATTGATTCGTTTATTAGATATATATTACATCATTTTCAAAAAGAGGTCAAAATCTTAAATTAGTCCCAAATGTATAAGAGGTAGATTTCGAATTGGACATTACTATCTCATTTTTTTCAGAATGGTCTTATATATTATCATAATTTTTCAAATTGGTCACAAACTACTAAATATACATTGCCATATCTTTTTCGTTTAATTTCAAATTTGATCGAATGCAACAAATTTAAAATTAAATATTACTTTTGATGAGTACTTTCTCTATTTAATTAGGATCATATATATTAACAAATGATGTCAAATTGAGTTCTAAAAGTGTCTCGCTCGTTTCATGATAAAATAAAATTGGTCATATCTTCATTTCAAAACAATTTGCTGACTTTTGCAAGAATTTTTTCGTTATATATTTAAATAAGATTCTCAACAAATAAGTTCAAATTAAGTTTCATTTTTAACCTGAAAAAGATTATGTTTTTATAGCGAAAGAATTTAACCTCAAAACTTTTTCTAATAACAATAAAAACAAGAAAATGAAGGACAATAATACAGATCTATATATATGAGTGTGTGTGTCACCCACCATTCTTGTATAATCACACAATTTGACATCCTTTTTCAGTGTGAGAAATGGAAGAAGCACTCCGTAGACTGAACGGCGAAGGCGAGCCAGCGAAGAAGTCCACAGCCACCGTGAACGGCGGCACGATGAGATACCGAGGAGTGAGACGGCGGCCTTGGGGTCGTTACGCGGCGGAGATAAGAGACCCTCAGTCAAAAGAACGACGGTGGCTGGGCACTTTCGACACCGCAGAAGAAGCCGCTTGTGCCTACGACTGCGCCGCCAGAGCCATGCGTGGTCTCAAAGCTCGCACCAACTTCGTCTACCCAAATCCACCTCCCACTAACTGTTTTCCGCATTTCTCGCTCCCAAAACAATCTCACCCGTTCATCTGTAACAACCACCTTAACCACCTCTCTAACAACCACCATCATTACTCAACAATATCTCCTTCTTCTTCTTCTTCCCCTCACTCTACCAACAACAACAACAACAACAACAACAACATGCTTCTTTTTCATGACTTCCTCAACTCTCACCACCATCATCAATTTCATAATGCTAATACTAACAACAACATCCCAAACACTTCTACTACCACTACTAGTACTACTATTCATCCCAAAGTCATCACTACTGAAGAAGATCAACATCAACAACATCATGATGTTGTTGTTGATGAGTATAATTCTGCTGAGTTCTTACCTTGGGAGTCATCATCATCTGGGCTTTTGGAGGAGATTGTTCATAAATTCTTACCCAAATCCAACAACAACAACAATAATGTTAATGACAATCCTCCTCCTAATTCAAAACAGATCAAAACAGACACTACTGCTCTCTCCTCCTCATCATCACACTTGATCACTACAAATCCTTCTTATCATCACCACAATATGCTTGTCCAAGTCCAAGGTGGTTTCCCAGATTTGCAATTTGGTCCTAATACTACTATGTTACATAATAATGGCTACAACTTCCTCAACTATAATCATACACCCCAACTTGCTGCTACTACTACTACTACTACTTCTACTACCGTTCCTCCTCATCATCATTTGCTCATGAGTGAAGCAGAATGCAACATTGTGCAAGATATCTTTCAGTACCCTGAGCTTTTCACTGAATTTGCAGCTAGGATGCAAAATGCTTGACTCCCTCCTTCTTTATCATCATTTAGTTATAGATATGGTGGATATCTTAGTTTTTGTTTCTAAATATTATGGAACATTATATTATATTTCTTACATGCATGTGTCTCTATTAGGGTTTCCTTCTTGCTCTTGCTTCTTCTAGCTAGCTAGGCTTAATTAGTTTAATTTCACCATCTCTATGTATGTATGTGAACAATTTGATCAATTGGAAAGTTCTCAACTTTTCTTGTCTGTCTGATAGATCTTAGCTTTTGGTAAAGCGTATATAAGATGTGAGATTGCCCTTTTCGCTGATTTTACTTTTAGGTTTTGCTTTGTGTTCTGTTTTTTCTTTTTTTTTTTTGGGAGAAATTCAGAGAGAAAGTAAAGTGAAAATCTTTGTACTAGTATACGTTGACCTTGGAACTCAAAAAGTTTGTCTTTTGTTGTATAAGTATTGGTGGCGTATATTCTTTGATTATTGAAGATTGTAAGAGCGGTTTGGTTTGGATTTTAAGTAATGCCCGGCTTGCTTTTTAGTGCTGTCGTTTTCTTCTTGGTGTTTGTTGTTGCCATGCCCATATATGTGTGGGATTTAAAAGTGAACACTTAAAAGTGAATTTAAAGAAACCCTAGCGAGCAATGGTATTAATTGGAGAAATTAAAAGTGTGGTATGTACTCTTTCATATATCGAAAGACAACTTGCTTAAAACACAATAATCATGCAATTCTCTTCTCCATTCTAGTTATTATATTCTCTATTTCACTTCGATATCAAACTCTTTTAATAATTAAAATAAATTATTGTAATATTAACCACACCTTCTTTCTTTGAATCTTTTGGCTCCCAATTAAAGAAGTGTTTATCTTAAAAACTTAGTTAACGTTTGAAATTTTAAATTGTTTGATGGGTCTTCATCTACAAAAGGAACGAATGTACGAAAAAGTGTGATGGGGACTATATGTATATATAGTATAATTGTGAGAGTGTCTCATGTTTGAGTTTTCTAAACGAAAATCTTATTTGATTTTCTTTTTTTCTTTTTAAGAAAAGTATGATTGTGAGAATTTGTACTTCTAACTAAGATTAACTCGAGTTTACAGAATATGATATTATATAGACATATATAAGGGTGTTATAAACTTAGGAATTATTAGGAGTCGCTCAGAATCTGTACTATTGATTTGGATTAAAAGTCGGATTAAAAGTCAACACATGCATTTTCAGTCAAATAATCCAATGGTCAATAAAACATAATTCAGTCATACTTTAGTAAGTGTAATTGAGCTGATCCATTTCCGAAATTATTAGGACTGTGTACACTTACCAAGTGAAGTTGGAAGGACGTGGGTTATGTTGAAAAGATAAAAATAAGGTATGTTATATATATATAGGATGTCATAATTATTAACTGCTTAATTATTATCAGGCATAAGCATCTCACTACCTAGTTTCTTGAGAGGGCAACATTGTCTGTTTCATCACAGCTTTTATATATATGAACTTAACTGAAAAATAATGAAAGCGGATTATAATCACACTACGATTAGTCTCTCTCCAGTTTGATCTTAATTGAATATTAATTGTGACTTTATGTCGACCAAAAAAAGAAAAGCATATGAACTTAAAGAACCGAAGGAAAGAGAAAAGTTTGGAGAAAATTTATTATTTTTTTTCTTAATGTTGTTCTAATTAGTAATTAGTTGAATAATATTGACATATACGAATACGTCTTTAAAATATTACAATCCTTGATGATTTAGATTAACTTTATGAACTAAAAAGAAAAATATGAGTTCAGCATAAATTTAAAGTTAAAAATGTAAATTGAAGAATCAAAAAGTACTTAATAAGTTTAAATTTAACAACCAGATTGTTAACCGTTAAAAATTTTAGGGACCAAATTATATATTTTGATTATTTAGAACTAATTCATTAAATTAATATAAATTTAGAGAACAAATAATAAATTTTTTAAAAAATCTAACATATTGAAAAGGGCTTTTCTTGTCTGAGCATGAATTCATGATATAATTCGTGGAAAAAAATCCTCAATCTTTTGAAATGATCTTTAGCTACTTTTTCCACAGCATGATAGCCAATAATAGCCCGAGGCCGCATGTAACACATAAAACATACCAAGAAGCATTCTGGCCAGAAGGCATGCATCCATCATTTATTGTAAATCAACAGCTTTTGAAAATGTTATCAACCAAATATTTTTTACTGTTCGAGAGAGACAAGAATACATCACACTTCGATCCCTCCATAACAGAAAACAGTAACGGGTAGATATATATATATATATATATATATCACCTAAAAGTTTTACATATATTATATCAAAACTCTGATCATGAATCACATTGGAATAATATATATCACGCTTAATTTACTCCCTCATATTACCACATAAAACCACCCAAATAAAGCTAAAGAGTTCTAGTTATATTTATTACAAACTATTCCATAAAATATATATAACTACATATAAAAACATACATACATATGTAGATCATAGCTAGAACTGTTTGGAAAGGTCAATATCATTTAATTCTTTCTGGTAAAAATATGATTGTGAGGCATCATATTGATCACACCTAGTTTTTCTTTTGTAAGATGCAGAAGAGGGACAAAAATGATATGTGTATATATACACAACTATTTAATTTATTGATTAGGACCAAAATTGGTTAAGACTTCAAAAAGAAATTGGATTGAGAGGCATGAAATATTAGTTATTAGTAATTTATGACATTACATCCATTAGGAGTTAATTAAGAAATGGATGTGATATTGATAATTACTAGTTAAGATAGAAATTGAGGGCAAGAAGCAAACAACTTTAACTTTAAATCTGAGACTACGTATATAGGGGGATATGTTTTATGTTATGCGTGACTGCCAACTCGCAGTTTCTCACACTGTGCTCCTGACCCATTTGTCCCCCTACTACTACCTCCATAAATATATTATTATTTTATCCAATTGAAAAAAAAATATATTTTTCTAACATTAATTTTAGGGTTTAAAAATGGTGACATTAATTAATGAGCCACATTCCGAAACTTGGCCAACAAAACTCACTTTCTCCCTCTCTCTGTCTCTCTGTTTCTGGTAAAACCCATATCCCTCAGCATCTGATAGACATTACTCAATAAAGCTCCCACACATCTCATTCTTCATACTTTTCAAGTTCCAAGTTTCAAGTTTCAACCCAAAGGCAATATAATGTCAAAAATACCCATCATTCATCATCTGACATATATATATATATATATATATATACAACACTCTTTCTCTCTCTCTCTTCAGATCGAACCCTAGCGAGCTAACTCCCTTACCACAATTAATTAATAGAACAAACTAATAATTTAGTCAAATACATAATTTAGTTCATCAAAGAATTAAATGGTATGTTCATTATAATCTCTACAAGAATCAAACAGTATATTCTTTATTAATCCGTAAAAAAGACTAATAAGTATACTATTTAATTTTAAAGACTAATATTAAAGTCTCACATTATTTAGTTAAAGAGCCTTATAACTTTATATATATAATGAGACAATCTTTTTTTTTTCAGAGCTGTTTTGGGGTGAATTATGTCATTTTACTTGATAAAGCAGTCTTGTTTGGCATGTAGGATAAATGAGCGTTATGGGTTGCCCTTGGGAATAACCTGTTGATTTTGCGCTCCTAGTGTCGAGTGTCAGGGGAGCGTGTTAAAGTCTCACATTGTTTAGTTAAAGGGCCTTATAACTATATGTATATATAATGAGACAACTCTCTCCCTTTGAGAGCTCTTTTGAGGTGAGTTAGATATTTCTATAACTAAACTGTATATTCAATCTTTTAAGGAAGAAATTGTTATTTTTGTTCAATAAATACCTACAGTTTCGCGATTAATTAATAGGAGTATTATTAATAGGAATATATTATAGCTAGCCTGGGATTCTGGCTTTTTCAAGGTTCAACCATATCCATGCGTTATCTTTTGGTTGTCCAATTGTCCCCTTCTTATCTTCATTTTTAGTAGTTACTTTCCAATAGTGTAATACTATACTGATTAGTAATTAATTAATGTCATTATTATTCAGCACGCATGAAATTGAAGAGCTTGTACGTACTAATTAATGCATGATAAGCTACTACTCACCACTATAACTTTAATACTCCCGCCTTTTAAAATTCCAAGTTTACTTAGCATGCAAATTAAATTGCTTCATGCATTAATCCACCAATCCTGTACGTGTGGTGTTAACAATGTTTTTTTTTCTTAATAATTTCCCCTAGACAAAGGAGTTAATTTTGGCTTGGTCCACGTGTGTGCAATGCAAGGTTGTGATATTTGGTTTAATGAATGATAAGCACTTTTTAATGAGTAGTCACGTTGTGTGAAGTAATAGGGGTCTCTTTATTTCAGCTTAGGGCTAAAAAGAAAAAGCAGAATATTAATATCAGAGCTTTTAATTTGTTCCCAAACGTGCATGGAATAGCTATCCCTTTTATCAGTGCTATAGTAGGGTGCTACTCCTTCTTCATATTTTGCGGCTGCCTGTGTCCATTGTCCAAGTTGACTTTGTAATACTTTTAATTTGATTATATATTATGTTTAAAAATTAAATTATTAAGTTCAAATATAGGGTTAGTGAATATGAATAAGACGAAAGTTATAAGCTTTATATATATATATAGTGTGAGATGAAGTCCAAATAGCTAGTATTAAATGACTTTTCACTAGCTCTCTATTTTCATAGTTATTATCATATAATTTTAAGTTTAAAATGTATTATTTTAAAATAAATTTAAACAAACGGTACATACCTATGTTGATAAATACATACATAACATCTATACGTACTAGTATTGATTAAATATAGGGTAAAATGCATTTTGGTACCGTGTGGTTAGGACCGAATCCACTTTGGTATCTTGAAAGATAAAATTTGACATTTTGGTACCCTGAGGTTTACGCCGTTAGCACTTTGGTACCCTGCGGTTATTTTCCATCAAGATTTAATGGAAAATTGTTAGCACTTTTGCAAAAATTACAAAATTCCCCCAAATAGTTTCAAAATTTTCAAAAATGTCCCTAGATCATAATATTTGAGGACTAAAATGAAAGTTATAAAAATATTTTGGGGTCAAAATGTAATTATGAAAAATATTGGTAAAAGAGTAAAATTAAATATTAGTCCTAAATCTGAAAAATAAAATGCAATTTAGTCCTAAGATTGTGTGGATCGATGGTGAGAAGATAGACTTTACAAAATTTTTGCAAAAATTACAAAATGCCCCCAAATAGTTTCAAAATTTACCAAAAAAGGTCCCTAGATCATGATATTTGAGGACTAAAATAAAAATTACAAAAATTTTTTGGGGTCAAAATGTAATTTTGGAAAATAGAAAAATTACAAAAAATTTATGAGAAAGGGAAGATTTTGATTCATCAAAACTCTAACGATCTTTATGCAATTTCTTTTTTAATAACTATAGTTTTTTAAAATGAAATTGTAGAAAACTCCATCAGTTCTTTTAGTTTGTTGTGTTTTGATTCGTTTTAGCAAAGGGAGAGGACCTAAATGAACAAAAGAAACCTTGTTGAAGAGTGAAATATGGTTTAGGAAGCAATAGAAACTAACAGATAAGATGTAGTAGAAATCGACGGCTAAGATTGAGCCACGTTAGCACTTTTTGTTAAATCTTGACGAAAAATAACCACAGAGTACCAAAGTGCTAACGACGCAAACCTCAGGGTACCAAAGTGTCAAATTTTGTCTTTCAGGGTATCAAAGTGGATTCAGTCCTAACCACAGGGTACCAAAATGCATTTTACCCTTAAATATATGTTATTTGCACAGTAATAAGTTATAGTTCTAACAACAGGAATTTTTGTGGTTTCATATAAATCAATTTAGTGTAAATGATGAGTCTTAACATCCATTTAGTTATTTTAGAATTTGCCAAATAAAGGGAGTATTTAATTGTTTAGTGTAAATGTAACTATATTTAGTTATATAAGTATGATTTACATTATGTTCAAAACTTTGATCTATCATTCTAGACTCATTACGTACTTTATGTTAACAATCCCCTTATTATGATTATCCATATATTGATAGGGTGAAGACTCATTTTGATCTTAAATATATTTACTCTATGTTATTTTGATTATTTCTATTTTAAAAGATTCATATTAATTTTAAATGTTGACAAAATATTTTATTTTGATCCTAAACTATTGAATGTGGTCATATTTATCTTGTTTCTAGTTTGAATTTAACGAGTTCAGAGCTACATGTTGCTTTCGAAGATTGCTTACACTATCTAATTGGACTGTCAACACACGAAGTCAAATCAGGTCCCAAAAGTAAGTTGCTAGTTTTATTGTCAAACAAGTGAAGTTGGTTATATCTTTTTTGTTTCAAGTTCGAAACCGACGAGTATGGAGTTACGAGTTACTCTTATTTTTTTTGTCTAGTTGGGATCATCAACAGGTGGGTTTAGAACTAATTTTTCATAATTATTTATTTTTTGGTCTCAACCCCACTTTCGAACTCGATTTGATTTTATCTGCTGACTATCTCAATTGGGCAAAAAAAAAAGACTTGTTAAGAGTAACATGTAGCTTCGAATTCATCGCATTCAGAATTAAAACGAGAGATATATGAGTGGCCAACCTTGCTTATTTGACCGTGAAATGAGCGACCCACTTTTAAGATCCAATTTGACCTTGTTTACTGATGATATTCTAACTAAATAGAGAAAATACTCTTCAAATTAAAAGCAACATGTTCTGGACTTGTCACATTTAAACTTGAAACGAGATAAATATGACAACATTCAATGGTTTGCTACCAAAATAAAACAATTTGCCAACATGTAAGACCCATATTAATATTTTGAAAGAGAAATGACCAAAAAGAATACCAAGTTTCTTTTGGACCGAAAAGATGATCCAATTTGTGATAAGTTGATTTAAAACCCCAAAATACAAAACAAATCAAGTTGGGAAGATCCATAAAACATATGAATGGACTCTTTTAGGTCACTATTAGGCCCAATATCGTGTTATGGGCCATGGCAGATGTAAACACTCCATTTGGTCCGGATCTTTTTGTAAATATCAAAATTGTTGGGTCTTTTTGTAAATATATAAAATATTTTGAGTCATTTTGTTTTTTTGGGTTTCTTTGTAAATATTTTAAGTTTTTGAACCCATATAAAAAAGAGAAGGGCAACCATTAGCCCAGAAAAAAAAAAAAGGATGAGTGAGGATTCGAACCCAAAGCATTTCTATGGCGCTTCTTAAGAATTTTCCATTTGACCTATAAGTACTTGTTGGTTCAAATCACACACATTCCAAACTTAATGCCCTTCTTCACGTTATATATATATATATATATATATATATAAAAAGAAGAAGAAAAGTCAAGCATGTGCCACATCATCAATCATCATCTTGGAGAGTAATATGGAAGTTTAGGGTTTGAACCAAAAAGGAATTTTTTTCTATGTGGAAAGAAATGAGATTTATGGGTCAAAATTTATGACAATTAATTTTGGATTAAAACCATGTTTTTTCCTTAATGATGGTGAGTTTCTTGGCTATAAATAGAGGATAACATTGAGCATTTGGAGGGGAGGGAGTACGAAATTTTGCTAAGAAAAAAAAAGGTGGAGTTTGTGGGTGAGTCTTGTGAGTGAGAATGGTGAGTTTTATTTCACAAAAGACTCATCAAGGTGAGAGATTCAAAAGCTTTTGTTCTATTTTCACTTTGCATATTTTTCTTGATTGTTGCTTAATCTTGTCAAAACCATAGATGATTTTATGAGAACAATGGGTGATTCATTCCCCAAATGAGTTCTCCATTTCTTCAGAATCAATCTATGTCTTTTGGTTGATTATAGTCCCTTGGGTGAAATCATGCTTAAACTCCATTGATTCTTTTCAAAAATGCGTTTTGATCCCTATCATGATAGGGAGAGGACCTAAACGCAAGTGGATAAAGTTTTGGAGAAGCAAAGAGTAATTCCCACATTTTGATTCCCTCTCCACGTTCTCCCTTCTTTTTCTTTTCCTCTCTCTTTTTCTTTTTTTTAAAAGAAGTAAAATACAACAAAAAATACTTTTTTTTTCTTTCATTTGTTTTTATAGATTTATTTTTTTTAATTCGTTTTTGTTTCTTTCCCTAAAAATCTCAAAAAAAACATATGTATTTCAAAAATGAGAAAAATGGAATAGATTTTAAATTTCTTCATGATTGAAATCAAAATAACAATTTTTTCGCCCCATGTATCACATACATTTAAGACACATGTACGAATTCTGTATCTCATACAAAATTCTACGCACGTATCGTATACGTTATAATGCGTAATATTTTAAAATTTGCATGTTAAATTTTCGCCACCCTAAAACATACATCTAGCGCCATTTGCATCTCATACAAAATAACTAAATGCATAAAATTAACCGTGCTTGGATATGGTCCATTTACCCTAAATCCCCTCAAGCCAAAGAGGGAATTTTCTAAAAGAAAAAAAAAATTTTACATTGGGAAAAACCTCTTTTACATCAAGAATTTAGGGAGACGACACGCAGGCGGTATTTACCAAAAATAAGCCTAGAGCCATATCCAATCACCATACCCAATCATACATGAACAATTCACATATATTAAATGTAAATTACACTTTGGTACCCTGTGGTTTGACCCTATTTCACTTTGGTACCCTGTGGTTTGAAACTTGACACTTTGGTACCCTGAGGTTATGACAGTTAACACATTGGTACCCTCAATTATTTTTCTGTCAAATTTTAATAGAATATTCCACCACTAAACTCATTTTATTCCAACATTAAACCTAATGAAAGAATCGTGGTCCATGTGCTTCGGGTTGATCTCCGAACGAGTCCATCGGAAGATGCGGAAGCTGTAATTAGATCGGAGGTTGACGATAGGGATTGAGATGTTACCAGATCCGGAACGCCATGTCGGTGATAGAGAGAGGAAGACGTAACCGAGCCAGTCAAGATCGGAAACTGTAATTAGATCGGAGGTTGATGTAACTGATGAAATGATGGTTGTGAGAGCTCGGAGGCGATTATATACCGAGCCAGTCAAGATCGGAGGGCGAATCGATGCTGGACCATTCGATTTCGACGGAGTCGCCGGATCTGGAAAGGACGGTGGGGGAAACGGAGATTGAGACCTTAGATTCGAAGGTAGGGTTTATGAACAAAAAGAAGAACAACAACAACAGTAAGATTGTGAGAGGAACCATAATCGTGAATCAATGAAGTGAAAAATGTTATCTGCACATTGATCTCTGTAATTAATTCTTTGGTTCCAATTTTGAATTTCTGAGGAATTTTGGTGGTGAAAGTGATGAAATTCAAAATGTTATCTGCAACAATATTCAGATAATTGATCTTTCATTAGGTTTAATGTTGGAATAAAATGAGTTTAGATGTGGCAAGTGAGAGGCAGGTGGAGAATTCTGTTAAAATTTGACAGAAAAATAATTGAGGGTACCAATGTGTTAACTGTTAAAACCTCAGGGTACCAAGGTGTCAAGTTTCAAACCACAGGGTACCAAAGTGAAATAGGATCAAACCACAGGGTACCAAAGTGTAATTTACCCTTAAATATATACACACGGCATATCACAACACATAAGAAAAACGAATTTTCAAATTGTTTTCAATTTAGGGCTTGTGCAATTTAACATGCCTTCTTAAAATTGAGTCTTGCACCAATAATTAAAACTCAAGAATCAGATTCAAGAATTCGAATTATTGGTCCAAATTAAAAATTCATAATTTAAAATTTCGACCAATTATAAATATTATAATTAAAACATTTTTAATTAAAATATGTACATATGGTTCGATCAAGACTCAAAAATTTAAGAAATTTTTCAAATCAATCCCATTGATTTTATATGTATTTCATACATATAGTTTTGCACCAATTCATTAGATAAAGTTCCAAAACATGTGTGTGGCAATTTTCGCAAAACTTAGCATACGATTGTAAAGCTGTAAACATCTAATCATACATCACATGTATAATCACACAAACTGATATAAATATGAGTAGCGTGGCTCTGATACCACTGTTGGGAAATCATAGGGTCGGTGCAGCGAAAAAACACGGTAAATTAAAATTTTTTGGCTTCCCTATAATTCCTTCCAAGATCCACTATCAACAATTATATCAGTGAAGGAAGAAATTTACCAAATTACAATCGGTGCAATCGGGTCCGCGAGTTGAGAAGTCCACTTGACGCGTCCTTCCTCCGCCGGTAATCCACACAAGCAGTTTGTTGGCACCAAGGTGCTAGCCTTCTGTTCTTTTCTCTAAAAGAACAAGGGAACTCCAATCTACAGTTCTTGGTGATCAAGAACAGTTCTTGAACCAAGGCAAACTATCAAGAACAATTCTTGATCTTTTGGTATAGGTGACGCAAAAGCCAAGAGAAAGTCTCTTGATTTCACTGTCACAAAACCCTAGCTATGGACAACACGATTTCTCTCTCTCCCTTGGAGAAACTCGAGTTTCTCTCTCTAGCTATGGAGTTGTGCAACTTCTTTCTCTTCACACAAGGAGAAAGGCGAAAATGCACTTATGAGTTAGGGTTTTTTTTTGGCCAAGTCGACTTGCTTAGGCCTTTTAATTACAATTTTGGGGATTTTAATAATCCTAAAATCATGATTACAATAATATCATAATTTTAGGACTTGAATTTCTAATTAAAATATTGCCTTAGTATTTCAATTCAAATTCAAACTGCAATCTTTGAGAATCAAATGGGAGATCAAATCTCCCCTTGGGACCCACCAAAGAAGGCGCCATCCTCCCCTATTTATCTTTGGAATTTTATAAATAAAAAGCATTCCTAACTCTTAGGAAGTCATTATCTTCCAAAGATTTTGAGTTAAGATATTACCCTAATATCTTTGATTCAAATCTTTTGAAATCTAGATCAAATCTTTTGATTTCAAACTCATGACTTCAATTAATAAAACAATTCTATTAATTAAAATTCTTCTCATGAGGCGCCACCCTCAAGCTATTTTATCCTAATATTAGTGAATTTAATAAATCAATAATTTCCTAACTTTTAGGAACCTTATTTAATTTATTATTCCCTAATATTATAATTGTAAATAGATTAATCCCATTAACTATTTAACAATTAATATATTTAAACTTGTCCCACAAATTTAAATATTACAACTGTAGATTATATTTAAGACAAGACTTTATGTCCTAGACATTCAGCTATGTCTTAAATTGTGTCACCGGAGTGACTCACGAATTAACCCTAATTCGTGTCCCTTAAGCGGTGTCCAAATCCTGCTCATGTGTGACCCAGCAGGCCTCACGTGAAGTTGGCAGCAAGCCATCTCTATGACTCACAAGTCGAGAGCGGACTCTAGCAAGCCATCACGACTACCCAAAATACGTGAGTTATCGTTTTCAACGAAACCGACTTAACCTTAGTACTTCCTGGTCATATACCCTTTTGTCGCACGATACCTTGGTTCAAGATAAGGCACGGGAAAGTCATCCTTAATCCAACCATAACTTTCTCGATCTTCTTGAATTAGTCCCATTTCCTTGAGTGGCCACTCTTTCCTTGGACAGACTCATCGAGGGCGCCAGTCAGATATCTCTCACACATATATATATGAGGGACAAAATCATATCTTGGCCTACCACATTCCTCAGCACTGCAATCAACCAAACTTGTACCTAGCCCTTATGGCTGCCCTGCTACGGGCAACGTTAGACTAGGCCAAAGTCTGACAACTACAACGCCGGAATAATGAAGACCTCAGGTCTAAGGCATCATGACAGGTGTACAGGAGAGGCTATGCTAATGACTAAACCCATGCAGGACTCTCCGGGTCATGTCCAGCAACTCGTAACCCCTTACGTAATTGCACCATGACTCTCGTAAAGCATCTAGTGCATGCATCTTTATACACCGAGGTCATGCTGGTCTTAGTTCATTCTCGCTCCCACGAGAACAATCGACCAGGGACGAATTTAGATTAATTATCTCATAACTAATCAAGGACGCTATCATAGTAAACATGCTAATAATATGATAACACATTAATTTATCTCCATAAATTAATAAATATGTTCAAAACATATATACACATAAAATGATTGGCCCTAGGGCACAATCTCCAACAATAGTATGGATAACCTCCTGGGCAATGATGATGTTATCACTGTTGTGCCGACCCGGAACAAAACTACACTGGTTGGGCGAGATGAGCTTCTCCAGGTGACATTTCAGACTATTTTCAATAATTTTAGTGATGAGCTTATAGATAACGTTACACAGGGAGATGGGCCTCATATCCTTTACCGTCTCTGGGTTATCATCCTTGGGTATCAAAACTAATAACGTCTGGTTAACCTCTTTAACAGAACTCGGATCAGAAAAAACCTTACGCACAAAGTTGCATGCTTTCTCACCAATAATGCCCCATTGGCTTTGGAAAAAGACTGCATGAATACCATCAATACCTGGAGCTTTAAAAGGACCCATGCTAAAGGCAGCATCCTTAACTTCCAGATTCGAAAGAGGGCGTTCAATATCAGCAACTGCCTGCGGGTCCAACTTCTTAAAGTTAACAGGAGCAGGGATATGAGGCGACAACCCTCCATCCGTACTATAAAGAGATTTAAAGAAGTTAGTAGTCAGTGCTTTCAGTTTAGCATCATCAGTACACCAACTCCCACAATCCCGTTTAAGCGTCGTTATCCTGTTTTTCTTTCGTTTGACAATAGTAGTTGCATGAAAAAACTTCGTATTACGATCTCCGTAGTTTAGCCATTTGCACCGAAATTTCTAGAACCAAATCAATTCGTCCTGACGAAGGATCTCATTATATTCCCCCCAAAGCTCCTTCTGAAGCAGTTCTAAAGACTCATTACCTGCCCCTCCAGTGAGGGCTCGTTCAATGCCAAGTAAGCGATTGAAGACTCTCCGCTTTCGTTGAAAAACATTCCCAAAAACATTCTAATTCCAAGAGGCGGCTTTTTCATGAAATTTATCACTACCAGAACACCAGCTATCATCGGCGCCCCAGGAGTCATGAACCAGCTAAGGAAAAGAACTATGAGATAACCAGGCCACTTGCATGTGAAACGGGCGATCAACCCAAACATTATTCCTTCTGCTGTGTAAACTGAGGATAACAGGGCGATGATCAGATTTGTACTTCAAACCGTTCATCACAAACGCATCCGGGAACGAGTGAAACCAATCTAAATTCCCCAAAGCACGGTCTAACCTTTCCTTCAAGTTACCTTTCTCCCAAGTAAACGGGGGCCCATCAAAGCCCAAATCAACCAGACGACAATCCTGAATGCAATCATTAAAGGATCGCATAGAAGCCTAATTATGAGACGAACCACCAGATTTTTCATCAACAGAGCAGTAAGCATTAAAGTCACCAGATACGACCCAGGGCCCCGAAGAAATGCTCGCAATACCCCGAAGCTGGTCCCGCAGAATATACCTATTGGCCTGCTGAGGGCTACCATACACAACAGAGAAATTGAAACATTTACCAGAAGACAAATCAATAACAGAGGCGTGGATGAAGAAGTCACTAGCGGCTTGTACATCCACAACACATTTATCACCTTTCTAAAGCAACCACAGACCTCCTGCAAACCCATTAGCTTCAACAATAAAGTGGTCAGAGAACCCCAATTTCCTAATCACAGTCTTGGCTTTATCCCCACTAATAAGTGGCTCAAGAATACCCATCAGAGAAATAGAGTGAACATGATAGAGTTCCTTCACGTGTCTTACAAAAATAGGAGCACCTGCCCCTCTACAATTCCAAGTTGTAATAATCATAAAAACAAAGAATTGAAGGGACCAAAGCAAAAACGCTTTAGATAGCATTAGAGTGAACCCTCACCGCTCCCATAGCATTCCAGAAGGCATCTTCACCTTTTTCTTTAAGTTATTGGTCTGCAATTTTAATAAGAGATCTATACTCCTCTGGTTTCATATCAGGAGGCTTCTCTCTTAGCTGATTATTGCTCACATTCTTGGGCCCAGTATCTAAAGAGCTACTTGACCCATAGAAAAATAAAGGGTTATTATGTGCATCCATACCACCACTTGGAGCATCACTAGTGGAGCTTCTTGAGCCAACAATATCTTGGCTAGTAGAAAAATATCGGCGGCGCAAAAGAGAAGAAGCATTGTGTTGTAAAGGCCCATTAGATGAGTTAATATTAAGTGAGCTTTCGTTACCAAGGCCCAACCCATTAGGTTTTCTTTCTCTCTTCTTAAAACTTGTCTTATTCACCAAAGCAAGTGAGTCACGTGGGGATGAAGTAGGCACTGCAGACTTATAATGGCTCAGATATGAAGAACAAGATTCTTTCCGATGGAAACAGATTAAATGTAAAATCAACTTCCAGATAATGATCATTAGGAATATCAATCAACTGGTATTGACATCCACTCCAAAGTTTATTCAACCTGGCCTGTAGAAAACGGAAACTAACATTGCGCCCCAACAAATTTATGACTAGGGTCCTCTTCCAGGGAGTACATAGCATCTTCCTTTCCTCACCAAACATGGGAATGATAGGCCAAGACACCAGAGCCTGTTTCTTCTCCAATTCCTCTCCAAAATAGCTATCATCAAATTCAAACATGTATATGTTTTTTAAAAAAAGTGAATATACATAAAATTGAAGTATCCAAATTTGGAATTATGCGCTAAGTGAGAAATGTCAAACTCTTAGTTGGAATCTCATTAATATTTTTTATAATTTACCATAAATTAATAAATATTTGGAGAGAGTGATACACTGTGATAGACTCTGATAGTATATTAGTATGTCTCTCTCGCATATCAAAATGTCAAATAATTAATTAAGAACAACAACTTTCATAGAAGCAACATCCTAAGCCGCCACCACCACTTGACTTTACTGCAACATTCATATATAAAACGTCGGTATCAATTATACTCTAATCTCAATTTTTTTTGGGCCAAAGTCCTATTTTGGTCCCTCAAGTTTGCTCAAAGTTTCGTTTTAGTCTCTCAAGTCTCTGGCGAACTTTCCGGCGAGATACACGGAGGCCCCGGTGACTACAAAAACTCCTAATCCAAGATTTTTTGACCTCCTAAGTTCAATGACGGCTTTCATTTTGCGAACAAATGACCGGAAATATGATTTTCGGTGATTGTGTACTTTTTCGGCGACTATGTAATTTTTCGGCGCTTGCCAGTCATTTTTTCGCAAAATGGAGACCTTCATTGAACTCAAGAGGTCAAAAAATCTTGGGTTAGGAGTTTTTGTAGTTGTCTGGGCCGCCATGCATCTCGCCGGAAAGCTCGCCAGAGACTTAAGAATCTAAAATGGAATTTTGAGCAAACTTGAGAGACCAAAATAGGACTTTGACCCAAAAAAATTGAAGTTAAGGTATAATTGACACCAACATTTTACATTAGGGGCATAACTGACATAAAATAAACGTTATAGACATGATTGAAATTGACCCTAAATGTTAAAGGCATGAAAGGGTCTTCTTTTGCCTCCATATATTTGTTTCATATGCATGACACATTTCAGCCTATTCAAATTAATGCACAGTACAATCACTAATAATACATGTATATATATTTCGATCTCGAAAATATTATCGATTAATAATTTGATTCTTAAAAATTTAAAATATATAATTTAATTTTAAATTTTTAAAATTAAATTGTAGAAATTAAATTCAATGAAAAAACTAACAAAATATATCATTAAATTATTTTAAAAATTAAATTGTATATTTTAATATTTCAAAGATGGAGTTATTCTATTAATTTGATGATCTTTCAAGACCAATCAAATTATTAATTGACTCTAAAATGTTATAATTTGGTAGTACAATTAAGCTTTAAAGACTTCCTTCACCATATTCTCTGTGTCTAGTTGCTTGAAGAATTCTTGTCGAAACTCTGAATAACGATATTTTCGAAACTTTGGAGGATGTTGTTCGTCAATTAAATCTTGAATTGGACCAATAATTGACTCTTCATTTGGCTCATAAAACACTGCAAAGGACACTCGTGTTTGTGTCTTGTTGCTCACAGCTCTATGAAACACGCTTTTGTATCTTCCATTACTCACCACCTACATAAATACATACATCCTCAAATACTTACCATCAACTTCAATATATATATATATAATAAACTAATAACTCCATTTTTAAAAGATATAATTTTTAAAAAATTAAAAATATACAATTTAATCTCTAAAAGAATTAAACGATATACTTATTAATTTTTTACTTTTCATATATTAAAAAATATACTATTTAATTTTTAAATTTATCTAACATGTGCCTTTAGGGTACATTTTAAGGTTTCTTTTGATTGGTTAGTAGAGCATCTCATATCTCGAAATCTATGAAAATTCATTTAAAAGATAATTTTAAATGTTTGAAAATTCATTTGACCAATCAAAAGAAATCTTAACATGTGCCCTAAAGGCATATATTAGAAGGATTTTTTTTTAGAAGTTAAACTATATATTTCAATCTTTTGAAAACTAAGTTATTAGGTAATCTTTTGAAAGCAAGAATAATAATGAATTAATCGCATTGCAAACACTAGAGCTATTAATTGATAATGACCAACCCAATTCACATTGACTGGTCTATCACAAGCTATAGGTTAAACGGATCCAATTTTAAGTAGACTGAACTACTCCACTCATCTTAAGTTATGAAATATGAATCACTTGATGATTTTGTATGATATAATAAGTTGCATCATAAAATTAAAAAATGGAATATACAAATAATGATGAAGAAGAAAGCTAAAACACACATATATAAAGGGTCAGTCAATATATATATTGTTTTAAGGGGTTCGAATTTGAAAGTACAGAGCTAATCAAATGGATCAAAGAAAAATAGTGATTAAGATAAACATTAATAGAGGTTAAAATAGATAATGAAAACAGTCATTAGAAAGTTTTTAGTAGAAAGTTTTTAATAGGAGAAAAGTAAAACACTTAAAATAAGAACGAGAACTCCACTTAAAAAAATTGAAGCGTATTCTAAAGAGCTCAGACTAGATGATGTGCTCTCTCATTTTTTACTAAACTTAGGAACTACTTCAAAATAGTCTCTCACTTCTTTCTCTTTCTTTGTCTTATTCTTCCTTCTCTCGGCATCTCACCCACCGAAATTGCCTCTTCCCTATCCCTTCATTCTTCTCATTTTATAAACAAAATATCAATCCCGCTATTAATATTAAATTATAAATTAATTGTCTCCTTTCGTATGAATGAATGATGAATGCGATGGCCGGCCAAGAGGAGATGATGATTATGCAAAGTTTGGCTCATTCCCCTCATAATTGGCGTGAGAGAGAAGAGTCAAACAAATTGGCCAAAGTAACAATTTGGTCCTTGTTATAATAACGACTTAGTCCTTAACTAATTTACTCCCTCTCATAAAAGCCCCTACAGTGACGGGGTTTGAGCTCAATAGAACAATACTTTATTTACTAAAGACTAAATTCTTATCTTACTTAAAGTGGTCGTGACTAGCACGAAAATGTCATTTACTTCAATTCTACCAAGCCATATATAACCTAGTACTATTCCCAAGAAATGAAAGGAGAAATTTTTCTTTACAACATTTCCAATTTTATCTAAGTAAGAATGTTGCGGGCTATAGTTTATTGGCAGGTACCCTAAAGTTCTTTGCCTTTTAAGTATCCTCTATGCTTTAATTAATTAATTGATTGTAAAAATAATGGCATGTAGGAACATATATATATATATACCTCAATCTGATCTCCAAGATTGACTACAAATGCATTGGGAATAGGAGGCACAGCAACCCATTTGCCATCTTTGAGGACTTGGAGACTAGAGACTCCTTGTGATTGGTGAAGTATTGTGAGGGTATTGAAATCAGTATGAGCATGAAGCCCTAATGTAAGCTCTGGGTTTGGACTTGGAGGGTAGAAATTTGCTTGTGCTTTCAATTTTGCCTTCTCATCTCCCATCATCTTCTTCAAGCAATCCTTTTCTAGGCCAAGCCCTTCTGATATCAAACTCATCACCCTATTTATCAACCCATCAATCTCCCTAGCATACTCAGGGAAAGCCTCTCTAAATGGATTCACAATATATATATATATATACAAATCAAGTTAATTCATTATATTGGTCATAATCAAAAGTTAATGGTCAAAGTGCATTTTTAGTCTCGTAACTTTTGCTCATGTTTCAATTTCATCCCATATATTTTTTTGTTGCACTTTTGGTTCCATATCTTTTGGTCAAGTTGCAGAATTAGTCCCATATCTTTGCAAAAAGTTTCACTGTCAATCCCACCTGATCTAAAGATAGAAGACCAATTCTACACTGATTCAAAGGTATAAGACCAAATTTGCAACCTGACCCAAAGATATGAGACCAAAAGTGCAATATGGGACCAAATCTGCAACTTGAGCAAAAGATATGGAACAAAAAATGCAACGAAAAAAGTTATAGGACCAAATTGAGACCTGAGCAAAAGTTATGGGACCAAAAGTGCACTTTGGCCAAAGTTAAATAATCACTAAAGTTCAAGCTAAGTGAGGTACCTTTATGCATGTACTTTAGCCAAAATCAATTAGTACACAAATTGAAGAAGAGATCAACATATATATGTAAATTACCTATATTGGGTCCCAACTTCTTCTGGCAAGGGATGAATGAGACTCTCAGTTGGATTCCAGTGATGAAAAAAGCATTCACTCCACATGTTGACCTTCACACCATTCTGGACCTTAAGTTTGTAAGTGAAAATTTTTGCTGGTTTGTCATCATCATCTTTTGTGGAGAATATTGCTCTTTGTTGTGGAGGCAAATCAAAGAAGTGAGTGATTGCAGCCATCATTTTCTTGCAGATTTCATCAGGAACTCCATGGTTCACAATCTGAAAGAAACCATATTCCTCACAAGCTTGGGATATTTTGTGAACTAGCTGTGTGTGGGAGTGATCATTATTGTCATCACTTTTTAAGCTCAAATCAATTATGGGAATTGAGGAAAGAGTAGGAACCTCTGAAAGATTAGGCCTCTTATCCTCTGGAAGGATGAATTCAGGAGATAAGGAAAGAGGTGATGATTCATTTGCTAATTGGAAAGATGTCATTTTGAGAATTATATGTTGGAAGTAAATTAAAGCAGAATGAAGATTATACGTTGGAAGTGCACAAGTGGAGCTAGATTTATAAGGACAAATACAAAGGGACTGAGAAGTCTTTACAAATTTAAGTAGTTGATTACTTGGTTGTAATTAATTAGGGATAACAAAAAATACCTAATGAGTAATGACTATTCATAAATTTTGGAGGAAAACCACTTTTAGTTTTTGAAAGATATGCTCATTTATTTTTTTAGTCTTTAAAAGAACAAAATACATATTTTAGTTCTTGAAAAATCAGTGATAATCTTTTAAAGAGTACAAAGAGTATTTCATTCTTTAATTCATAGACTAAAATGTAACTTTTTATGAAAAAGAACTGATTTCTTTTGGAATTTTTGTGTAGATTTATCAAATATTGAATAAAAATGAATTTGGGATTGTTTTAATTTTAGTAATCAGTAATGAGTTGGATTATCTTCAAACTTTTATAGATTAGGCTAAGAACTCCAAGTCACATCCAAAAAATATATTAATAATTTTTTACGAATGAGACTGAAATTTATACATCCATTTAATATTTTAATATATATATCATATATGTTAGGTTTTGGTCGGACATAATCATGTATATATTTTATGGTTTAGTCTAAGATGTAAAGTTTAATTCTTAACATGGATGCAAATGCTGATGTGGCATAATTATAGTCATTAATGTAATTTAATGTTGAAAAATAATTAAAAAATAATTTTTTAACCAATCAAAACTGTGCATGGAGTTACACCATGAGTTACATACAACTAACTATTCCACGTGTCATTATCTTATTAACTTATGACCCATTGCATCCCATGTCAAAAATCAAACTTTGCACGATAGGCTCACCCATATTTTATTGACATGAATCTCACATTATAAATAAAATAATATTAACTATAGGCCTATAGCGTGTACGTCTCCAAGCACATGAGTCAGATTTCAACAATTGAAATCTATATAATATATATTCAATGGAATCCCTTACTCATCGTCGAGGACAAGGGGTTGAGTGTTAGAAAACCATTTGTTTAATGCATTCCTCCCCTTCAATCCAGATTTCATAAATGGGTTCAGTTTCTTTATTTGTTCTTTCAATTTAGTCCCTATTTTGGGCTATTTGTATATTCCATTTTGTTAACTTTTTTGATATTCTTATATATTATTAATGACACCTTTAAAGTAATATTTTTATCTTGTTAATTTTATTTATTCTCTCACACTAAATTTTTCTTTTAGTTTCTCGAGTTTCATGTCCTAGTAAGAAAAACTGGATTGTTCCGGCAATCCAATTTTACTCTCTGTCTCTCTCCTCTTTCCTATTTCTTCTTTTTATTTTTGTTTTAATTTTAATTTATTATTTCAAAAATTGTGCAAAAATCAATAGAAAAAAACGAATTGTCTTGGCTACACAGCTTTTCATAGCATTTCCCTGAAAGTTTTATCTTTGGTTAACAGTTTGATCATATTCTCATAGTTGTTATTCTTTATCTTCTGCAAGTAATCGAACGAGTATAGGATTCGCCAGTCGCTACATTCCTAGTCACACACCATAATAGTGAGATCATGCTGATATATAATAGAATAATAGAATAATTTAATAATATATTCATATTATTTTTAATTTGTGTTTGAATTTAAGTTTGAGTATAAAAAATTTGTATATTAGTACATTTAAAAATAAATATTAGTTATTGATATCCGTTTAATTTGAACTGGTACAGATTATCTCTCGTTTAATTTATGTTTGCAGGCCATCTAACAACTATTGAACTTTAATTTCAGCAAGCCTCTACAAAAAGAACTAGCTAGCTTGTGGCCAAAGGCCATTTATTCGAGGATAGTAATTTGGGTGAGTAATTAGAATATTTATTTGAATTCATATGTAAAAAATATTTGGGTATTTGACAGATGTTGAATATCATATATGATATGAGTAATAAAAGAAATACTAGATATTTATTAAGTGGATAGGATAATTTGAAATGTACGAATAGTCAGTGTATTTAGGATCTTATACTTTATAATATAAATAATTAATTATATTTTAGGTATTTTTTCATTAATTTATTTTTATTAATAGATATTGAATATTGGTTACCAAATTTATTTGATTATTGAAGTGAGAAATCCAATCTTATATACAAGATGTTTCAAATATTTCAAGTATTAATGGGATATCAAATATTAGATAAGATACGAATATAATGTTGGGAAATCATAGGGTTGGCGCAGCGGAAAACACGGTAAATTAAAATTTTTGGCTTCCCTATGATTCCTTCCAGGATCCACTATCAACATTTATATCAGTTAAGGAAAGAAATTTACCATAATTTAATCGGTGCGTATGAACTTGCGAATTGAGAAGTCCACTTCGAGTGTCCTTCCTCTACCGGTGATCCACACGAGCAGTTTGGCAGATGCCCAGGTGCTAGCCTCCTTCACTTCTTCCCAAGTGAAAACGGGAACTCTATCTATGATTCTTGAATAATCAAGAACTGTTCTTGATTATCAAGATTGATTGGGAAGTACTAATATTATCAGGTGCAGGTCCAATTCTCTTTCTTCAAGAAAATCGACTCACTCTCATAATATTAGGACTAGGCGATTTTTCACTCTCTATAGATGCTCTAGGCGAAATTCTTGGTCTGACCAAGAATTGATCTGTGTTGTGAGTTATCTCTGAGATAGGCGCCTAGTGCCTCTATTTATAGTGTTCTCATTCCTAGTTTTAGGGAATCCTAATCCAATTAGGATATCTCTAAGATATGGGATATCTTTTAGATATCTCAAAATATCTTTTGATTTATAATATTAAACTTAATATTATAATTCAAAAATAAAGCCCAATTTTCGAATTTGACCTATCCAAGATCAAATCTTGGATCAAATCTTGATTTGCTCAAATCCTATTGGTTGGAATGAGTCATGAGATTTTGATTTTATAATTTAAATATTACTTTAATAATTAAATATAAAAATCGACTTTAGCCTAGACCCAAACTCTAAAATGCAAGATCAAATCTTCCATCCCAAGAAAGGGGGTAGGCGAAATTCTCATGGAGTTTTTGGAGGAATTTTATAACAACCCAAACTCCTTAGGTAGTTATAACTAATTCCTAACAATTTTGAATAAAAGAATTACCTTAATATCTTTTAATTCAAATCCTATATCTTTTCCAAAAGATATTTATCTTATCTTTATTTAATTAATAAAAACAATTTCTATTAATAAAAACAAAGATAATGAGGCGCCACCCTCATCCTTTTATTTCCCAATTTTAGTGAATTTAATAAATCAATAATTCCCTAATTTTTAGGAAACTTATTTAATTTATTTATTCACTAATATTTTAATTGTAAAACTATTTAACAATTAATTTAAATTTAAATTTGTCCAACAAATTTAAAACCTCAATCATAGATATTTATTTAAGACAAGATTTAATGTCCTAAGACATTTAACTATGTCCTAAATTGTGTCACCTAAGTGACTCACGAATTAACCCTAATTCGTGTCCCAAAAATTAGCATCTTGATCCTGCTCATGTGTGACCCAGCAGGCCTCACGTGAAGTTGGCAGCAAATCATCTTATGATTCACAAGTTGTGAGCGGACTCTAGCAAGCCATCACAACTACCCAAAACACGGGAGTTATCGCTTTAACGATTTAACGATTTAACCTAAATACCACCTTGTCATAATTCCTATTGTCTCACGATATTTTGGTCATGGATCAGGCACGGGAATGTCATCCAAAATCCAAACCACAACTTTCTCGATTTCCTGAGTTAGTCCCATTTCCTTGTGTGGCCACACATTCCTTGGACAGACTCATCGAGGGGCCCAGTTAAATATCTCTCATCTTAATGAGGGACAAAATCCCATCTTGGTCAACCACATTCCTCAGCACGGCAATCAACCAAACCCGTACCTAGCCCTTATGGCTACCCTGTTACGGGCAACGTTAGACTAGGCCAAAGTCTGACAACTACAATGCCGGAATAGTCAAGACCTCAGGTCTAAGGCTATTGTGACAGGTGTACAGGAGAGGCTCGCTTATGACTAAACCCATGCAGGACTCTCCGGGTCGGTCCAGCAACTTGTAACCCTTACATAATTGCATCATGACTCTCGAGAAGCATCTAGTGCATGTATCTCTATACACCGAGGTCATGCTGGTCTTGGTTCATTTACGCTCCCACGTGAATGATCGACCAGGGACAGTTTTAGATTATTTATCATATAATTAATCAAGGATTGTTATCATAGTAAACACGCTAATAATATGATAACCATTAATTTATCTCCATAAATTAATTAATATGTTCAAAACATATTTATAAAATGATTGGCCCTAGGGCACAATCTCCAACATATAAATACTAATTTTTTGAATATGAATAAAATATAAATATTAAATAAGATAAATGAATATGAATACAAATAGTCTAATAGTGATAACCCCCGCTAAATTTGCATATAATGACTATTCATTGTGTTTCTTCCTTATCAAAGTACGTTTTTAGATGGCTGTTGAATGCGGGCAGATTCCAAGGTTTGGACTAAGGATTAAAACAATAAAATATCTCACATTGTGGACTAAGGATTAAAACAATAAAATATCTCACATTGTTATCTCACATTGTGGGACAGGCCACCAATTATAATCATCTTCTGGAAGATAAGGGAAATCAAATTATAAGTTTCATTTTCTCGGGACCGGATCCTCTGCTGTCCAGCACATGGTGCTGTGCGGCGAGGACCAGTCGCTGAGCGCCACGTGTGCGCCAATGTACACGTGGCGCTCGGCGATTGGTCCTCGCCGCACAGCACCATGTGCTGAACAGCAGAGGATCCAGCGCCCATTTTTTCACGTTTTGACTTTTGCATTATTATTATATGAATTTATCTAACATGTGTTTAAGGTATATTTTTTTTTTATAACAAACGAAATTTCATTAAAAACAAAGCAATAACATATGAAGTATAACCATATAGGGTTATACAACTTTACCTACAACTATTACAACTTAAAATAGCCTCTTACTGGCCAAAGCACAAATATCCTTACTAGCAGCATTACAAATTCTAGGAAAAGGGAAAAACATGCAATCATAAAGACAAGAAAGAGCAATAGAACTAAGCATAGAAGTAAAGATAGTCTTTGGGCACAAAGAAGATCTGCCCCAATGTGCCAAAATATCAGCCGGATGATTAGCTTCCCTGAAGATATGGTGTATCCTTGCTTCTTCAAAGAGTTGCAGGAAACATCTGCAATTGTGGATAAGAGAGAAGAGATGATGGTGAGAAGAAAAATTTGGATCTGTTAGAAGCTTAACCGCAAGGAGGGAATCTGATTCGATAATAATATGCTTAATATTAAGATCTTTAGCGAGCTGCAAGCCATGAAGAATACTCCAAAGCTCTGCTTTTAAAATATTCTGAGCCAAGAAAAATAGAGAAACCCGAAAGCCAATTTCCAGTATAATCTCTAATAATACCTCATGCTCCTAATAAGTTATCCTTTGCTGATCCATCACAATTTAATTTAAAGAAAGGAAAAATAGGTTTAGTCCAATTTATGAAAGAGGTAACAGTACTAGGAGAAGGTGAAGAAGAAGGAGAGAAAAGATAATGAAACTCAACAGATTCAGCTAAGGTGGAGTTGATAATAAGAATAGGATTAATAGGTTTCTGGTTGAAGATGAGATTATTTCTAGCAAGCCAGATATTTCTGATGATAATGATGAAGAAGATGTACCAAGGGACATTGTGTTTATATTTTTTTTTTGTGGTTACAGTGGAATTTTAACCAAATAGGGAAAGGTAAAGTATTATTACAGATAGAAGAATCAAGAGAGTTCCAGATTTGAGAGACTATAGAGCAAGTTCTAAAAAGATGATCCCTATCTTCAATGGTATCCTTACATAAAACACACAAGGGAGAAGAGGTGCAATTTTCAATGAAGAGATTGTTATTAGTAGGGATTGCATTGTTAATAAGTTTCCAAAGAAACAAAGGATAGCGAGGGGGGAGGTTAATTTTCCAGATCCAAGGGTGGTCACAAAGAGTATGATCTTTAAACTGAGATAGATAAGCAGAGGAGGAAGTGAAAAGTCCATTAGAGGTAGGGGACCAAGATAAGAAGTCAGGAATAGAATTAGTAAGGTCAAAAGGGGTGGCAATGATAAGATTATAAATATGGGAAGGGAGAACATAAGGAATAAGGGTAAGATCTAAAGTACCAAAGTGATTTAAGTAAGACGAGACAGAGATGGTAAGCTGCAAGCCATTAAGGTATATTTTAAGGTTTCTTCCGATTGGTTAGTAGAGTATCTTATATCTTGAAATCTACGAAAATTCATTTAAAAGATAATTTTTAATGTTTAAAAACTCATTTGACCAATCAAAAGAAACCTTAACATGTGCCCTAAAAGCATATGTTAAAAGGACCCTTATTATATTACACTTGTATATAAGGTATATATGTAGTATATTGTCTAGCATTTAGGACCCCTTAAAACATAGGCTCCAAAGATGTTAGTTAGCTAGGTAGAAACTCAAAATCCCTTAATTACTCTCTCGCATACTTAATTATTGACTTCATCATTAAATATTTGCCACGACAAACACTCTCTATGAACTATTTTCTGTAGGTATTGGTCAAATACTCATTTTTGTCCTCAAACTATAATTTTAATGAAGATCATTTTCTAAATATAATTTTTTTGACTTAAACAAAGATTAATCATTACTTAAATCATCAAATAGATAGATATTGAGAAATCTATTAAAACTACCTATTTATTTCGTGCTCCTTACTGTTTGATCCTGTTAAACAAGGAAAAAAAAACCTTAATGTAAAAAAAAATAAAACTTTTGAGGATGAAAATCTATTTTTCTTTTTTATTTTTTAACAAAAAAAAAGTGGATGAAAAATACTAAGAGACTAACGGTAGAACGCTTTTGAAACATGAATGACCAAAATGGAATGAAAAAAAGTTGAGGGACCAAAACAAAACTTTAAACAAACCTAAAAAATCAAAATAAGACTTTGGCCGAAATTGAAATATATAGTTTCATCTTTGAAAAAACTAAACAATATTCTTATTAACCCCTGAAATAACCAAATAGTATACTCGGTAGTCCATGAAAAGACTAACGACTATACCATTTAATTCTTTTAAAGACCAAAATGTCAACTTAATAATCTTTCGAAAACCGAATTATTAATTTACTCCATTTTTTATCTATAGAATTGTGGCACAACATGGGCCAGGACGCCAGGTTGCAATCCATTCATCATGTTTGCAGCCCATCCAACATAGACTTTACAAATGAACTTACTAGGCAACCCTCTACATAAAGCCCTATTATATAAGGGCTTACCTCCCCACTTTGTATTTTTCTCTTCATCAAGTAAACTATCAGCTAGTGTTGTTGTTGAATACTAGACAGAAACAATAAAAAGATCGCACATGGTGGGACATCACACCCTCAAATCAGATATCATCTTTGGAAGATAATGAAAATCAAATCACTTTCATGCTTTGGCCTCCATTATAAATTAATAAATCATTTCCGGGTTGTTTGGGTATCAGAAAATTTCATCTCTCCAAAATGAGTGGTGGTCTTTCTGTTTGTTCTTCTTAGTTTGGAGAAGCCACAACCATTTTTTTTTTCCAAGTTCTTTTACTTTTTCCTTTTATGTTGATTTTCATTTATTCAAGTTAATTCATCAGGTTACTTTGGTGAACTTTTGTAATCAATTCACTGAATTCAGGTACCTCTTGGATGTGCTAAAAATATCCATATATAGGAAAGGTGCTTCAGGATAATAAAGATTCTGGACCCCATGCTTAGTACTCAACTTCATCCATATCCTCTGTTTGATGTTACTTCACAGCAACAGTTCAACAATTCATTTTAATTTTGACCCAATTCCAAATCAACTTGATCATCATTTAGTTGTTCAATAGGGACGGAACACATATGCCATAAAGTAACAATTTGAAATTAACATATCATCAGAAATCCTTTGCACTTTATTATTTTTTTCCAAACAAGAAAGAGCAAAATATTATTCTTCTCCAAGCTTTACTTTGAATAATTATTTTTTTATTTTCGTTACAAAATTTTCAATAAAAATAAAACATGACAAAACTATTTTATATGACCAATTATGATAAAGTGAATATAAAAAATAATTTTTTGCATAACCAACAAAATATATTTATATATATATAAATAAAGATTATAATCAAAATAAGTTCAACAAATATATACAAAATTTTATACAATTTTTTTTCTTCTAGGAGAAAATTAATAAGCAATCACCCAACATGTTGAAAAGATAAATTGATAAGACTGCAACAGTGAGAATAGCTACAAATATACATGATGCTACAATGCTATTAATCGAAAAAAAATCAACTTACAATGCTAAATTTCACCTTGTTAGAGAAAGATTCTTCGTTGTATGTTGCTGATAGATTTCTTTAAGCCTGCAAACAGATATGTCAAAATTCATCAGTCAAATACTCGAATGTGAAAGAATACTAATTGTTCATACGAAAAGCATGAAGAAAAGAAAGATTAGCATATATACAAAGAGTTATAATCAATGATGGTGATGACCAGGGAAGAGGATAAGGATATCGCCAACGCAAAAAGAATTGGGATATCCAAACATTGAATCGCATGGTGAGAACAAAAGGAATTTGGCTATGGGATTAATTTTCCAGAAAAGGCAAAATAAATATCGCACACGAGACGATGAAGAAAAAAAGAAAAACAGAGGAAATGAACGAACTCACCATCACTGTAAAAAAAAAAATTCGGTCCGAAAACGAAATTGGACTGAAAATTCATTAATGGCCAACCAAGGATCACTAAGCTAAAACGGCAATCCTTCTCAACGATTTAAAATTTCATATACATAATCATTCATATATCTCGGAATTCTTTTTCCATTTTGATATATGTAATTTTTTTAATTTTCGTTTTCTCTGAGATCTGCTTCTTCACCATAGTTTTCATTTCAATTTCATCCTCAATGGATTTAGTTACGGAAATGTTATTGCCAGTAGTTTCCGTTGTGGATGAGGTAAATGTGGCTAGGGTTTCTCTGAGCATGATAAGCATAGTGAGGAATCGGAATATTCTTTCCAGCATATTTCTCCATCGGCGCCGGCATCGGAAATTTCACCGGAAACCTCCGATTTGAACCAAAACCAGAGCAAGCACAAGCAGGAGTAGTAGGACTACTGCGAGATGAAGAAGACCACGACGACGACGAGGACGACGAAGACGAAGAGGATGATTTTGAAAGAGACGACGATGGCGACAGTAACGGTGACGGAGAAATCTTGTTGAGCGATTTCGGCGGCGAAAGGAAGGCTCTGATCTTCAAAGAAGAGGTCGAAGACGCAATTCGATCGTATTCCTCGATGAGATTTGCTAGATCTTCGTCAGATTTGATGGAAACCAAAGCGTCGAGATCTTCGGTAGGCAATTGGCAACGAAGGCTAACATCTGAGCCACATAGATCTCTCATCTTCAACAATAGCTCTGTGAAATTACACAAAATTCGTAACCATCAGTTCATCTTGTTGTAGTGATTAAGCAAATAGATAGATGAATTGAGTTGAGAAATTGAACTGACCGGAAAAAGGAATGGAGCGAGGGACGGCGAGAACACGAGTGTGGCCGCCGGAGTAACGGAGCTTGCCGTCGGTGAAGCGAGGGAGGATTTTGCCGCCGTAGCTACAGAGGAATTTGATGGTGGATCCGGATCCGGATTCGACGACCATATTGGTTGGTTCGGGTTTGGATACAAGAGAAATTATGGGCTCCACTTTTCAATTGAAAAAAGAAAAGGAGAGAGAAGATGATTTTGAGATCTTATCTGCTCATACCCGTTTGCTCCCTATTTATAGAGATTTTCTGGGACTTGCGTCAGTTTATTAGATTCCTGGCTATAAAATGGTGAAAATTGATTTTTGTGTGGTAAAATTCGCTACTCACTTCACATTGCCACCAGACTTATCATATCAAAGTGTAATTGTTTTTATGTCAAAATCTCATTTTGGCCCCTTAATTGTAAGATGAATATCATTTTAGTCACTAACTTATTTTTTGTTTTATTTTGATTTTTAACTTTTTTATTTATTCTATTGGTAGTCCAAAATGTGATTCAGTCTAATTTTTGTTGTTATCTCTTATATGTACACTTGAGATTAACAAATTTTTTTATATCTCATATATGTCTTAATAAGTGAATTAATAGAGAAAGAAATGCTTTTTAATCACAAATTGAATATAAATTTAAGATTAATTTTTTTCTAAGGAGCACATTTTTTATTTTTTTCTCTGCCATCTCACTTATCAAGTCTCATATGAGAAAAAAAAATTTCAAACCAGAGATAACAAAATAAAATCATAATTTGGACTAATATGACAACTGAAAAGGTTTAAGAACAGAAATGAAATTAAAAAAATAATTTAGGGATCAAAATAAAATCCTCCATATTTTATGATAAAATATAACATTTCAAAAAGTATATATGTTTAATGTTGGGATTAATTAGTTTATAATAAAAATACAAAAGGATATGATTAATTTCTTTTTATTTTTAACAAGAAGAGAGGATTTGACATTGAATTTGTAAAATTTACAAATTAGGGCTTAGTAAAAAGCTATGAAGTATGGACACTTACACAGACATAGGACACGACACGGACACGGACACAGACACACTGACACGCCAAGTTCTTAAAATTACACTATACGACACGGCATATATTTATATAAAAAATAATTAAAAATCCATACATTTTGATAAAAACTTTACAAAATTATAATATTTATCTATAATATATGTTATATGTGTCATTATTTTCTATTGTTTGTCATGTTAAAGCCACCAAAATTTGATTTTATATTTTGAAACTTATTAATATGTGTCGTGTGGGTGTCGTACGGGTGTCGGACACAGACACGTGTCTGACACGGCGACATGTTTCTCAAATAAAGTGTCTATACTTCACAGGTAAAAAGCATAACTAAAACATGTTTTTAAGTTTAAATGTTTCGAGAAACACACCTTTACCACATGTTCATTTTTAAGGAAATTTTATAACTAATGATTGAAGAACAATGAGTTGAAGTTGTTATTAATTGAACTATTGAACCAATTCTTTCTACGAAGAAAAGTATAATTGAACCAATTCAACTAGTTAGTCATGCATGTGTAAAAGTAGTTGACTCATGCCAATTAATTAGAGTCTATAATGAATTAATTCAGAATTTTTCATACGGTTGATGAGTTATGTTGACTTACTCCACACTTTTAATATATATTGTGAACCTGAAAATTTGATTAAATTGAAATACATAGCAGAGAGTTTCAAAGGCCACGAGATGCTTGTGGCCTGAAACCCAAGTATTTGTAGTCCTGAAAAATAAAAAGGAGCAACACATATTGTTTTCTTTTCTATTAAAATTATTATTATTTTGTGTAGATGATAATATAATACATTATCTTCAAAACGGCCATTTAACCATTTAACTGTAAATACTAAATATATATATGGTGTAGATCATATCTACCTCAGCTCCCAGTCCTATCCTACTCATTCTATCTGATTCCATTGTGTGGGACCCACTTTCATTCTGTTCGCATCTCAGATTGTTACGCGTGGACCCTACATCATTACGCGTGTCATGTAACAATTGGGTGCTTTCCAAGTGGAGTTGTACTTGAATGAATCAGCTAGATTAAGGGTAGAGATGATCATGGTTAGGGTATGGGTAGGGTACCTTAATCCTCGTCCCTATACCTATTAGAAATTATCATCCCCATATCCGGACCCATACCCGTGCGGGTATGAATATCAATCCTCCTACCCATACCCTATGGGTACCTCTATACCCAGACTCAGACTCATACCCAAAAAAATTCAAAAAATATTATTTTTTTAACATTATTATATATATATATTTAAAATAAAAAAATAAATATAATTTTATTATTAAGTTTTCACTATATTATATATATAATTATTAATTGATAGTATATTACTTTAGCGGGTAGAGTACGGGGTGGGTACCCCAATCCCCATACCCGTAAATTTAAATGGGTAAATCCCCATACTCGGACTCATATATTTTTACCCTTACCCGAACCCATACCCAAACCCATCGGGTAAAATTTGCGGGTCCCCGTCGGATAAAGATATTTTGATCATCCCTAATTAAGATGGCAAGGAGAAATTAGGTCCTTCTAGTAAATATTATACCGTGGTATCATGTAGTTTGATCTCATTTCATTTTGGTATTTTGTGGTTAAAAACGTGATACTTTAGTATTTTGAAGTATGTATCGTTAATACTTTGGTACCATGAACAATTTTTCTGTTAGATTTGGATAAAATTTCGCACATGCATCTCACGTGTCTCACTAAAACTCATTTTTCTTTAACTTTTGGCTAAAACAAATATTAAATACAATCTAGATTTTGAAAACCACCTCTAAAATCTAAGAGATTCAAGAGGTGTCTTTTGAAGTTCAAATTGTGTTTGATCTTTGTTTTGGTCAAAAGTTAGAGAAAATAAAGTTTTAGTGAGGCATATCAGATGCACGTACAAAATTTTGTCTAAATCTAACGAAAAAATTGTTCAGGGTACCAAGGTGTTAACTGTACATACTTCATGGTACCAAAGTGCCAATTTTTAAACCACAAGGTACCAAAGTGGAATGAGGTCAAACCAGAGGTTACCAAAGTGTAATTTACACAATTAAAATTAGTAGATTAGTACCATCCAATTTTACAACAGAAATAAAAATCGGCCACAGGTTTACTGATTTTTGAATGGCCAATAATAAATTCATTTAAATTGTGTGTATGATTGAATTTCCAATACAAATAATACATGTATGTATGATTAAATCCTAACTAGTACTTGGGGAAAAAAGAAGAAGAAGAAGAAGATCTGAACTGAAAAACTCAAACTCTCAAATAATAATTAAGCTGGAGAAAAAATAATGTAGTCGTGTATAATGTTCTTTTTATTATTTTTTTCCATTTCCTTGAGTTAGAAGGGGAATATGGTGGATATTTTGACGTGTTATTTTTTGGATTTAATTGCGAGGAGTAGCTAGCCATGTGGTCCTGTGAAAGGCACATTCATTCCCCTCTATGCAATATCTGATTATCTCTCCACCCTAGCTATAAAAACATTCATAAGAGCAATGCATTTTTTATTTAAAAATGAGCTAAAAATGTTTAACCTGCTAGGGACTAGGGCCTTCAATTTTTTTAAAAATATTTTTAATATAAATAAAATTAAAAATTAAATTATATAATTTTTTTAATGCAACTCAAATTACTAAAAAAAACTTTTAAGATAATATCACATGTTACAACATAGATAATAATTTAATATTTTTAAATAACAAAAAAATTAAAGAGAATAAAAATAAATAATAAAAGATATATTTCACAATACTATTCATCATTTAATAATTCATCACAATATAATGATTTTCATCTTCCATTAAAAAATTATTTCTGACTCAATAATGATTTTTATTTGTATTCAAAAAGTATAAAATATTTTAAAAACCTTGAACTAAAATAATTAAAATTATTTTTACAAGTAAATTAATAAGGCTAATCTTCACTAACCTTGTTTAGTTTTATTTTCAATTGAGGCTGGGTTGAAAAAGTTTTAATTAAAAAATTAACTATTTTTTACCTGAACCTAAATTATTTGATATAAGATTATGGATGATAGAGATCGATTGATCAGTACAGTGTAAGAATTAAATATGTTAGAAAGATAATGATATGTGATAAGGCGATTATCATGATAATATTTAATACTAATTAACTAACCACTTTCTTTCTTAGTAATAAGCTTGAATATTAAGCTTCCTAATCATTAAATTTAAAACCCCACTAAGTCAAGGTAGGTGTGTCATGATTAATATCACTTTGCTTATCAATACAAAATCTTGGCACCTAGCTAGCAACCAAATCACTTTTAAATTCTCTAACGTGGTTACTTTAATTTTTATTAAACTATTACGTCATCGTGATATTTTAAGATTAAATTTGATGATTATCATCATTTAAGTGATGTGAACACATGGGACAAATAAAGTCTTAATTTTAGAAGGCTGGGACTAAAACATATATATTACAAAGATAGCTCTTACTTGATTTAGAGTTTATCACTTAAGTTTCACCTTTTGTATGACGCCCTATCAATCATATATATGTTATTCACAAAAGATGCAATAAATATTTAGGGTGTGTTTGGATTAGAAGTAGGTAATGAAATGATGATTTTATGTAATGAAATGGTAATGAGAAAATTATGTAATGAAAATGTAATGAAAATGGTGTTTGGAATAGTTTGAGATGTAATGAAAAAAATAGGATGTGAAATTATGAAAAATGGTATGTAATGATTGTGGTTGGTTGAAATAAATATATGGTTTTTTT
>QANZ01007755.1:71018-94086 GCA_003254925.1 Chamaecrista fasciculata
TTTTTTTAGAGTTTAGGGTTTGAAGTTTTAGATTTTGGGGTTTTAGGGTTTGGGGTTTTAGAGTTTAGGGTTTTAAATATTTTTAAGGACTAAATTGAAATGTTTGGAAAAGTTTTGGGACACTTTATAATTTTATTTTGAGGATTTGGGACTAAAATGAATGAAAATGATGAAAAAGAGGGGGAATTGAGAATAATGGAATAAAAATATTTAAAACCCTAAACTCTAAAAATATTTTAGTCAAAGGATAAAATTGACCAAACTGTAAAACATTGGGGACAAAATTGACATTAAAAAAAGATTGAGGATAAAATTGATAGTTGATGTAAAATTTAGGGACGAAATTAGTGTTTTTGCCTAAAAAAATACTGAAACTAAATAAAATATTTAAAATGATCCCAACCTGAGAGTTATTAGGGTTTCATTCGCGCCCAGAGCAAGCTTGGTATAGGAAACTAGGAACTTCGAAGAATCCACAATGGCGGACAAGCTCGATACTGCGGAGAGAAAGGTAAGCCTCGCTTTTCCTTATCATTTCCCTGTTTCTTTTCATAAATCTTGGTTCATATGCAGCTTAGCTAAGCTTCGGAGCCATTAATATCTTGCACTATCTTTTTTCTGTTTGACTGTTGACAAAACAGTGTTTGTGGTAACTATCTTTTTAAGCAATTAGCATTGTGTTGTTTTGTTTCTTTCGTTAAAGGCAAATATTGGTGACTTTAACTCAGCAAACTCTGCTGATATTGGTTCAAGAAAATTTATTTTTATTATAGCCTGCTGGTTCATTTCTTCTGAATAATTTGTTCTCATGAATTCGAACATGCTAATTTAGCAATGGTTTCCCGTAATTTTACGGGTTAGTTATTGGAGATTTTCCAGAAGCTGGTGGGGGCATTTCAGTTGTTTGCCTCCGAAGGCTGCCTTGTTGGTTTATCAAAATCTATTTTGGCTCTACTCAACACTAATGGCCATTATTGACACAATTCTATAAATGTTTTTAAAGACTTTAATAACATATTATATTCCTTTTAAATTGAATATCTTCATATTAATACTACTCATTGAAGAAGATAAATACTACATTTCCCATGGGGATCTATTTTTGAATCATATGAATCCTGGCTTCTTCATTTGTGATGATGATCAAACATATAGTCAGTTATTCAATCATTTATATATTTTGATTCATTCAAGGCCTTTAGATGTATATACTGCTGTTTTAGTTTCTAGATTGTAAACTTGGTTCATGGCTAGACATTGCCACAATTTAGTTGGTTCCTGTAGTTTCTTTTATTTCAAACAAAATTAACAAGGGAAAATTATACAGTAAAAGGATTACTGTATGATTATTTGGTTCTTATAAGTAAATAATAGCTCCGAGAGGTCCTATTTTTGGGTTATATGAATAATTAATTCTTCTATGTGGGTAGGTGCTGGTTGAAGTCGTAAAATTGGTACAAAAAAGAGGAATCAAGGGAACACAAGGAGACTGGAAAGAATTTTTAAATGGTTATGATAAAAGGTTTGGGGCTAATTTGAGTGATCCAGGAAAGAGGACCAATAAGGAATTGGCTGCATTTCTAAAGACATTAACACTGGAGGAAGATGTGAAGGTAAATAAAATTTGTGTGCCCTTTTTTGTTGGGAGGAGGGGGTGTTTGTTTGTTATTATACTAACTTAAATGCTTCCTTTTTGCACTCAGTTTATTGATAACATCATGAGGCGCCATTCAAATAAAGACTTATTGGAGCATTTGAAAGATAAATCTTATGATTCCCCTGAGCAGGTATGTTCTGTAGTGATTGTTCTATACCTGATGATTTATCTTATGCAATTACCCATTTCTCAAGACTCAATTTATAATTATAAGAACCATTGCTTTTTGAGCTATTAAATTCTAAAGCATCATACCATCGCATAGGATGTTCACAAGTTAAACGTGCCTTATCACTTCATTTAAACCAAATTTTACTATCTTAGTTACAATAGATTGCAGTTGATTGTGAAAATTCTCAAGGGCTCAGCAAAAGCACCCTCTGCTCTAACAGTAAATAGCTATAAAGCTATTTTATTATCTACTTTGTTCTGCTTACATTCTTCAGTGAATGATGCTGGAATGTATTTGTTTATTTGTAATATCTCAATGTTTGTGTGTGTGATACTATTAAACAACTTCTATGTGGAAGATTTGTGCTAGTGTTAACATCACTGATGGATTCTTCATTTCTTGACTATTCTAATTCTTAACTTCTAATGTTGGCAGTACAGAGGCTTGTCCAAAAAACTCTGCAGCATCCATTGTATCCACTGGATTATACAATTGGGGAACTTGATGAGGTTTGCTGCAGTCAACTATGTTCAAATCTTCTGGTCAACCTATAAATATTTGAAATGTTGAACTATTGTTAAATATGTGCAGTGCTTAAATATGGAATGATTTATATGGAAATAGTTTTTAAATATGTGCATTTTGTACTCTGTTAGTGTTAGTGACATGCATCGTGGATCATCATATGATGATATTTGGATGTTGAGTGTGGTGTTTGTTGCATTATTGATAGATGATAGTTTACTTGATAAATATTTATTCACATGCAGAAATATGTTTGTTTTGGATTTTGTTTGTTAGAAGGAATGGTTGCTTATGGGTATGAAGGCATTAGAGAAAAAAAACTGTAATTAAATGTCTTAGGTACTTCAATATGCATTGTTTCATATAGCGATTCCGATTTGCTAGCATCTTCCATTGTCTTTAGAAATAAAAATTAGAGAGATCTGGCTTTCAATCCCCCAGAAAACTTTTGGCACTGTTTCTGAGTCTAGTATCTATCTTTTGGGGATGAAGTAAAATTATCTGCCAAATGCCATGTTTACTTCCTCGACCTTAGTATGGCTGTAAGCTAATATTTACTGTATCCTTACATGTAAAATTGTACCTATGGTTTAGCTTCTGTTCGCAAACATATGGCTTCTGTGAATTCCTACTTAAACAAGGCAATTACTAATCTTCTTTTTGGTCTTGTCTTTTGGTACTGGAATGAAGGGTTGGGTCGTTGTAAACCTTCGGAAAAAAAACAATTTGCTGAGATCTACTAAGGTGGTTGCTGTTGATTGTGAGATGGTTCTTTGTGATGATGGGACTGAAGCAGTGGTGAAAGTCTGTGTGGTTGATCGCGATTTGCAGGTACTTTGTACTTCTTCCTCCTTTGCAGTACCTGCCTCTTCACCTAAATATTGGAAACATATTCCAGCTGGATAACGTTAGAAGTTGACTTTTCAGGTAAAGCTAGATAAACTTGTAAAGCCCGACAAAGCAATTGTGGACTATAGAACAGAGATTACTGGTATCTCTTCTCAAGATCTGGAGGGGGTTACGTGCACATTGGCTGACATACAGGTATTATGTGGTTCACTTCCTGGGTTTTTAGTATCATCCTTTGAAATTCTTAATGAAGGTATATGACTATATGTTGTTCTTTAAAAGAAATCCATGAAGAAGCTGTTGTCACATGGAACAATATTAGTGGGACACAGTTTACATAATGATCTACATGGTAAGTTTCGTTATCTTTTATATTTTCTGGCCGTGTCCTTGAACCACATTTTGTTTTGGTGTATATGAAAGGTGATTACGTCTGCTGGAATTCTCCTTGGTTCTGTTATTTACTAATTACTTTTGTTGCAGCGCTGAAGCTAGACTATGTTAGAGTGATTGACACGTCATATATCCTCCAATCTGAGGATGGATCTATTCACAAGAGACCTTCTTTGAATAATTTATGTAAGGCAAGTGGAGTATATTTATCAGTCAGGACTGAGAATCTGTATTTCATGCTTTTAATTTTACAAAGCAGTGTTCTGATTTCATGGTCAGTCCATCATCAGAGGAATTCCCCATGCTACATGTTTGGTTATAAAGTCTTGGTTGTGCTTCTATGCTTTGTAAAGTGCCAGAAAATATTGTGTTAATTTATATTTTGTCCATTACTCTGACAGGCTGTGCTAGGTCAGGAGGTTCGAAAAACTGGTGCTCCTCATAATTGTCTAGATGATGCTAAAGCAGCAATGAAACTTGCCCTTGCTGTGATAAAGGACGGTGTCGATAGTGCAATGTCCTTGGTTCAAAAGCATGTTAGTCTTTGTCCATCACCATTGCTATATTGTATTGATCTCATGTTTGTTGGTTACTGGTTATTATATTCATTTTCTATAGGCTCTTGAAAGTAAGATGGCGAAGCTGCTTGTTCACAGAATACAAACTTTTGTTGACAGTGAGGAACTTCATAAAGTTGTTCCTGGGGACTTCACAATCGTATGCAAGGTAGAGCTTGTCATAATAATATTTCTACATTTTGATGAAAGAGCCTGACCGAACTATTAAAGTAACGTCAATATCTTGTGAATGGGGGCATTTAAATTTATCGTATTAATTATATATGTTAACTTTTTTTTCTTTTCCAACCTTTTGAGTTCTAATGTCTTGTGATATATGCTGCAGCCTCCTAAAGGGAGGAAATATTCTGCTTGGGCTATCTTTAATAATCCCCAAGAGGCCCATGATGCATTTGAAAATGTCCAAGGCATCCAAGAAAAGGTATTTATCTAAGTTCAATGGTGTGCATTTTGTACCATATTTCATCACATATACTAGCATACCATAAAGTATATTAACAAGCTTTTATGAAAGCAAATCTCCTTTTGACCATTCTCATAAAGTAATATCTTTCCATGTTAGGATTCATATGGCTATCCACAAAAGGATGTCACGTTTCAGCTCAGCACCGGGAAGACTACCAGAATATATGTTCGGAAAATGGTACCTGATGATGGCCCCAGTGACTCGATTCCAAGTAAGAGAGCTTTACAGGTAGAGGAGACGTTTGTTTCCAAGAAAGCAAAGATGAACCCTGAACTTTTAGAAAATGCCATGACTAGCTCAAATATGTGTGACCACTTGAGTGAGATTGAAGCGCTAAATCAACGACTGAAGCAAAATGATTTGGAGACTGAATTGTTGAGGCAACAACTGAAACAAAATGAATTGGAGATTGAATCATTGAAGGAACAATTGAAACAAGGTAATTTGGAGATCAAATCACTTAGGCAACAATCGAAGGAAAATTTGGAGGTTGTATCACTGAGGAAAGAGTTGAAACAAAAGGATTACGAAATCTCCGTGTTGAATAAAATGATATCTTCTGTTCAAAAGAAAAGAGGATTGCGTTCATGATATAGCCAAGGCCTTGGAGTAATATTGAATCGATTGTGATTTGGCAATTGCTTAACATTGGGAGAAGCCTTGAACTTAAATGCATCAAGGGTATAGAATGATCATGATAACTGATATATGTCGGTTCCAAAAACTTATGTTTTATCAATTAAACCTTGGAACTAAAGTTTTGTATCAGGTAGAAATGTTATTTAAAATGGATTGACAAGCTGACATTGATGCGGTGTTTATTGGATTGCCTCTCTGTTGTTTGTTATTTCGTACATTAACTTTTTGTCCCGATAGCTCAGTTGTGGTAAGAGAAGCTAAGAAAAAAAAGGGCGAAAAAAAGGTATGGGAGTCATTAAAAGTTTTGTTTATAAATTTATTTTATCAAGAGAAGTCGATATATTATATTCAGTAGGGAATTTTACAGATTATCCGAGTCAGAATTTCACTCTAATAGAGAATTTCACCAAAGAAAAGATCAACTAATCCTCAAAGTCAAAACATCTAGAGGATCAAAACAATGATTTGGAGTTCTGACAGTCAATTTCTAACCAATATCGAGCCAAAAAGTTGGAATTATCTTTACTATATTCAGTGCAGTTCTCTTCAAGTGAAAATAAGGCTTTCGATTTTGGTAAAACAAATTTTAAGTAGCAAGTTCTTTTCTAAACTCTAACGTGAAGAATTTTCACTTTAAATTAGATACATCTGAAAATAGTTGAGAAGCAAAGTATTTTTGAATTGTGAAAAACGAGTGGAAGATATAATTTGATTTTTGATTTTTTTACTTGAATTTCAATATAATATTTTTTTTAGCCTGGTTTGACGATCGGGCTATCATTTTCAGTCAAACACGAGCTCTTGATTCTTCCAGATCTGATGAATAATTTTACAAGGTATTCAGGTACGAACGACGTAAAGACATTACTTATAGAATATTGACATGGATATTTCATCCCCTACTCATCCTCCTTATATTACAGTTCTTCTCAATGATATCAATATTCTATCAATCAAACCTGTCCATGCTGTTTGAGGACCTTGGGGATGGCAAATCATAGCACTATGGCAATTTGAAAGAAACACGTTAGCTAGAATACTGAATACGTTTCTTTAAGTCCTGAATACAACAAAAATCAATTAACAACAATTATAGAGAAAATGCGATGATATTCCAATGCCCAATGCCTTGTGAAACTAAGTATCATCTGCTACAAAAGGGCTCTATAGAGTTCCTGTGTAAGTAATGAAGCTCATGGATTGATCACGATTTCAGCATACTCAGTCACTATCAAAATCTTCATCTCCAAAAGAAAAAACTGAAGCATCGGCTGCTATGGCCTTGATATCACTTGCGTCGGCATACTCGCTTTTAACAGCCTTGGGGCTTTTCTGAATGTTGGGATTAGATGATCCTTCAGAAGCATTATGTTTTGTATGCTCCTCTTGGTGGAGTGTCAACTGATTAGTTCCCCGAGTTAAGGCTTCGGCATTATGCGTGGTGACATCAGATGCTTGATGAACTTCGCCAAATCTGGGTTCAGATGCAGCTTTAGCTTTCCTGGTCTCTGAATCCTGGGTTTCCTCTCCTTCACTATCTGAGAATACATCATCGTCTCCATTTGTGGGGACCTCATTCTTACTTGAATTAGAAGCAAGCTTGGCATCTGAGGTCGGGACATTGCCTGTGCTACCACTAGATCCTTTAATGGAGGGATTGGCTTTTGTCCTTTCAGGTTGGGACCCATCATAGTCTATCATCACTACTTCGACCAGGAATCCTGGAGCTGGGATTTTTCTCTGATGCACAATCGCAGAGAAATGATTTGAAGAGATGTAAAATGAGACTGAGGGATATATTTGGATTGAGGATTAAAGAGGGAAATGAGTTCCCCTTGTTTGTAGAATTGTAAATTGGAGGAGAAGATAATAAAGGATTAAAAGCATTCTTCTCCCCTCTACAAATTTCAAAAACCCGTTTTGGGTATTATGGTAGAGCTATCAATATCTAAACAAGGGGAGGACATGTGGAATGACATTCCATTCCATTCTCTTCCCTTTCTTTTCCCTCCAACCTCTCCCCCTCCCTTCTTCTAATTGCCAAACATACCCTAAATATATTAAGGGCTACTAAGTAATAACAGAATAAAAAGGTGACTGTAAGGAAAATGTTATACCTTGTCAAAACCATCTAGATCAGAGGCATCCAAAATTATTCTGTTTTCTGTCATTGTCGTATTCAACCAACTGCCAGAAAAGTGATATGTTAAGAAAAGTACTATTCCATGCATAAAGAACAATAATCATAATAGTTTTGATGAATCTGAGTTCTAATTTGCAAGTAATTGAGAAAACTCCTTTCACGCCCAAAAGAAAAGAACAGAGAAAAGTCAACGCTGAAGTAATAGGGGCCAATAGAAGTAGGTGCGCTATACAAACCAATAGAAATCTCCTTGTCGGTCATGAAAATAAATTTTGAAATTCCCAACCAGCTCTGTCAGACCAGGCTCTCCTGGTAATGCAAAGACCAGAATTCCTTTCCTCTGAGAGCTAATCCAAAAATCTTCTGGCTACGAATGAGTTAAGAGATCAATTAAAGAGTCAGGTACTTGCGTTGGCCTTGAGGAATTAGGGAAAATTAGAACTAAAATAATATCAAAGGCAGTAATTTAATAAAATGTTTACCATTAGATCCTTCGTTTTTGGATGCTTTTTTGTGGTGAAAAGAACTCCTGAGGAATGAGGATTAGTGCAGATATCAGTCCCTCGAGGTTAAAACTAGAACTATAACTTAACAACTTGCCAAATGACATTTCATACTTGAGTCTTGAAGATGTAGACAAAAAGATGCAATCAGGAAAGATACAGACAGTTTCAGACTGAAAAGGTACGCTTATTCAAGGACTAAGTTACTGCTACTTGCGCAGGCCTAAGCACATTATTATATCAAACTGAATAGTCCTAGCCCACTCTGAACTAAATTAAAGTAGAAAAGAAAATCCATAGCAACAAACTTGTCCTTCGAGAATAAAGTGGATATAAACTATTTGAATCAGATTCCAAATAAATGTTAAAAAGGATAATGGTAAACAATGAACAGATGAAAAAAGAGAATAGAGAATGAATATCTAGGATTTTTCTCTAGCTTTCATCTCATGTTCAGCCCATTTTTTTCATTTAGATGTTCTATCAAGTCTGACCTTATGAGCATACGTTTATTTTGAGAACCATACCATGTGGCACTTTTCTCTCCGTTTTAGACTTTGAAAGAAACGCTTCATTGGTCCAGAAGACAAATCATGCATTAGAAATTCAACTACGTAAGTACTATATGTCATTTGATCAACACAAGTCCCACAATGAAAATCGAGGTTTCCATGTAATGATTTTCCAATTATAGCATCAGAATAAGACAATCGCATGAAGAGCAAGTAATGTACAAAGCTGCTCACCATTATGATCAGAAATTGTAATGGATGGCCTAACCCAATACGGGCATTTGTGAAGCCGAAAACCTCTTAGCATGCACCTGCAAAATTCAAAGGTAAGAAACAATGAACCTTCTTTACTTGGTACAATGGTACAAAACTTCTTCCTACCTTCTTCCAGGCTGAACTTCTCCTTTGAAGTATGTTAAGGTCCGTTCAAAGTATTTAACATACCTCTAGAAAAATCACAAAAACAATTATATTTTTTCAAAGAAATTGTAAAGAAGATAACATGTTATACAGAAAAACAAACTCAAAAAATAACTGACAATTTGACTTGGCAGAACTAGAGCCTTCCCGTCAATGCATCTTTTCTGGTTGAAGCAATCCATGGCTTCCTCAGCTGTTGGGAAAAACTGCAAAATAATTCCCAAAGTGATTGGCAATCAGAAGATGAAAAACATAGAGACAAAAGATGTATCCAGTAACTAAGTCTGCATAGTCTTTTGATGCTCACTAGTCATAATCAAGACTTGCCTTAAGAAACAAAAGAAGGCAGCAAATCATCAGTCCTGTCCTCCCCATACCAGCTTTACAATGAACAACCACCACATTTTGAATATCCTCCTTCAACCATGAATATGCACTTTTACAAAATGATGCTATAAGTTCAATGGGAGGGCAATTATGATCATCAAATGGGAAACTTGCAGCCTGAAAACGATGTCAAGGGGTTAAAAGAGCAAACATGGATCATATCACAACAATTTGATAATAATTATTAACCGTTCAATCTGAAATACAAAAGTCTTGTCTATTAGATTTTATTAAAACTGTTGCAAATAATGTTTTTGGAGGTATAGGTTTCCAGAAATTTGAAAACAAACAAACTAAAGTATGAAAATTAGGATGCTCAGACAACGTCTCACTCTTTCAAGAGAAAAGTTGTTCATGATTAAAAAATTTGGTCCATGTATACTGGTTCACTGGGTTAGATATTGATATCATCATTGAAACCTGGATATGTCGGCTACCGTTATATTTCGTTTTTTGGACCTTTACTGTGGGATAATATAAGGAAAAAGTGAAAATAGGAAAGCCCTCTAAGTATTGTTAATCAGTCTTTCAAATCAGTTCTTTTAGGCCGACAGAGTGACCGGCATAGACATTATAAATGGACAGCAGATATAGCACTGGCACTTGATTTGATTTGACACTTAGTCGGATCAACAACCAACTTGATATTGAATAAAAAGAAAGAGAAGAACATGAGCTCTATGCAGTAGACCAGAAAGTGTAAACAGTAAGTTCTGGAAATCTATCTCTGTTAGCAGAAAAGAAAAAACAGAGATGGCAACAACACCTTCCCCTTGAACAGCGATGCATCGTACAACCTCTCGGAACAAAGATTGTATACTTTATACTTTCCCTGCAAGCAAATATATACAATTTTTAAGAGACTAGAATTGCTAACAGATAATATAACAATAATAGGCACACTTAAGTGAAGGAAAATGTGAAATAGGGTTTGCATTGAAAACTTGACCTGACTATTTACTATTTAACAGGATATAAACCCTTCTAAAAACCTTGACAGTTTCTTTACTTGACATTCTTTCCTCTGGAGGCTTTATCAGCAAGTCCCATATGAAAATTTGTACTAAAATCAATTTAGGCCAAAACTTATAATAGCAAAGTATCACAAAGTTTCACATGCATCGAATAATCTTTCTAAGACCTTGCAAGTTGAAGTATCAAGTAACTAGTACTAGCAAGTGAATACAACTTCAACATGCTAGATTGTAAAAACTATCATTTAGAGTTACCAATAATTGGATTGTGCTGGGATACAAATTAGTTTATTATTCAATGTAGGATCAAGCCAGTCAGGCTAGGCTTGTGACATGGAATGATCCCCTCATCAATAGTTATTAACAAATTGCTTCCTTCCTAAAACTTTGAATTGCAAAATTTTATGAAATCCTCCTGAAAACCCTATTAAAGAAACAATACTTTCCTCGCTAATGATCTGGGAAACAATTTCCCACACCAAATGGCCTCTAAAGTCTAAATCCAATTTTTCTTCATGAAAAATTTGAGCAATCTATAAATTCTGATAATATTCCATTTTTTTAATCAACTAAATTAAAAGACATTAGGGTCCTGCAGTTGAAGTAGATATTATTTTACCTCATGACGACTCTCTAAAAATCTAATCACTTCTTCCATGTGATTGCGATAGAACCCCTGCACCAGAGCTTTCATTTAAAATACATTGAATGACAACTGAGTCTAGTAACCCGAATATCAGAAGCAAGACTAAATATATAGATATACCTCAATATATCCAAAAACTCCAGAGCTGGAATCGCCAGCTGGAAATCCCATAGCAATTATATTTTCAGTAATGTATGCCAAATCCAAGTCAAACTCTCCATCCTGTTACAATAATAAAAATTTGATATGTTCCAGGCCAAAAATTGAAGATCTGAGTCAGTTTTGCTGAAAGCTCGGTATTATAGTTATACAAGTTACAAAATGAGTAAAAAAGAACTGACCTGGTATCTACGTTTGTTTTGAGACACAATATGACGTGCCTTGACCTGCAAATTCTTCACTGCAGTCTTAGACGAGTCAACAAACCCTTTGGTGAACGATTCAATTAAGCTAGGCTTCTCAGATCCTGAGTTGACTGGAGTACTCTCATTCCGTACAAGAGGCATTGAGAGCATTCGCAATCCAAAGCCACTAGTTAGGCGAGAAAAAGACATCCCAGTATCTTCAGTCTGCAAGTTCTCTCTTCTTGCTCCAAAGGACTGTGAAAAGTTCAGATTCCTCGCTGAGGATGATTTTTCAGAAGCAGGTAACACGGGTGCAGGTTCATGTGCATTGTCATTTTGTCCAGAGACGTTGGGGGAATGATGTTCAACATTAGGAGCTGAATTGGTAGACTGAGACGATGAGTCAGTTGATGCTGGTTCCATGAGTCACCCTATGCATGATTGAAAACCAATCTAGGTAAGAGTTCGGACCATTGAACACCAATGACTAGCAGAGTAAGCAAATTAACTAACAACTATTGTAAGAGAAGGTTGACATTGTAGAACAATGGTGGTAAAAAGACTAGATGAGCTAATAATCATCATAATACCTACAATGATAAAACTACTACCAACAGCTGCAAATTCACAAATGCCGCATCAATTTCCAATCAATCATCACGAAACCTGCATAACACCGTTTTCATATAAAAGTTCTTCACAAATCACATATTGGATCCTGGCCGTCATTAAGATATTCACATAACAAGCAAGTGAATTTCATACCAGTTATCACTCAACTCGCATCAGTTATGAAGGAAAGCGCTTGAAACAGGTAGCTATGCCAATGTCTCCAATGTAGAAAGAGGGATCTGGAATCTAGAATTAAATGCGTGAACGGCACAGAATTACTGAGTGAGTTGAATCCAGCTCGAATCCCAAGATATAATAAATGAACAAGCACATTTTTCGCATTTTACACTCTAAAACACGAACGAGCAAATTCGTGGAATGCAGGATTGAGTGGATCGCTTACAGGTGGAAGACGACGGATTTGATCTCTCTTTGCACGGAAATTGGAGAGATGAACGAAGATCGTATTATGAATTGGAGCGTGAAAGTGACGATTTGATGAGAATGTATTATTGTTCTTCTGTGTTTCTGGAAATTAAAAGAGAAGATATGGCCATAGACATAGTGCAAAAAATCGGACCGGCCATTAACCCGGTGGAAGGCTCGGGTCACTGGTTCAATGGTTCAACCGCTGGGTCACTGGTTCAACCGGTTGAGCCGGTTTACTTAGAAAATACATTTTCAAATATACATATTCATTAAATATACATTAATATCTTACAATAATTTAATATAAAGTAAAAATTAAACACTTTAGTACCCTTTGACATAGTTTGAAAACCCAGACCGATCATTAACCCGAATAAGAGTTCGGGTGGTTGGGACACTGGTTTAACTGTCGGGTTACTGGTTCAATTGTTGAATCAGTCAAATTAAAAAATATTTAATATATATATCAAAATCAAATAAAAATTTAAAAGTTAAAATTATTATTTAACTTGATCAAATATAAAATAAAATTCAAAATACATATAAGTTAAGATAAAAAATTTATATATAAAATAAATTAAAAAATTGAAAGGTGGATCTTGTTTAAAGTTTTTTAAATAATTATTAGTTTTTTTTTTGAAAGGAATATAATTATTAGTCTTTGGGTCTTTTTGTGTTGCTTTGACCTCTTTGAGGCCCGATTGTTACCCAAAAAAAATAGCTTTATGATTCTATTTAAAAATTAATATTTAATAANTTAATATAAAATATATATGTCATATTTGAATGAAGTTAGAATAAAGAATAAAATGGATTACAATATAAATTTTTAAGAACAAAATTGTAAATAATTATTGAAGTAAAATTCGGAGGCAAACAAGGTAGCTTTGCCTAACATTTTTGACATATTAGTGAATTTTAAATTTTGACAAAAACATTAATTTCGTCCAAAAACTTTATATCAATTCAATTTCATCCTCAATCTTTTTTTACAATTAATTTTGTCATCAATGTTTTTACATTTTGATCACTTTTATTCTTTGACTAATTATTTTCAATAGATTAACGACATACTACATCTTGTTTTTCAATTTGAGTTTCTTTTTCTATCAATTTTAAATTACATATCATTAGTCTCATAGAATATGTCGTTAATATTTGACTAAAGTAAAAATAAAGGATAAATTTGATCAAAATATGAAACTGAGAATAAAATTGATTGCAAAAAAATATTGAGGATGAAATTAACAAATAATGTAAAATTTAAAATTTAAAAATAGATTAGGCCTCCTGAATCGATTCTTAGTCCCAATGTCTCTAATACATACATTTTATATCCTCTTATTGATATTGATGCTTGTTGGTTAGACTTTATTGTGTTGTATTATGGTCTCCAACGTATCCATCGTGAGGGCAACACTTACACAGATATTTTAGCTAAGAGAACTCTTAATGACAAGAATGATCTCCTGAACTTAAATGATATTCCTCGTTATCTCTTTTTGGCTTTCAGGATGATCTTATTGGAAGGAGATTTAGTAGAAGAATTGGTGTAGGATGCATTTGTGTAGGATGCAATTTGGATCCTTTATAGTATTTTAAGAGTGTAGAGCTGAGAAAGATAAGAATAAGTTAGAGAGAAAAAGTGTTAATGTGACTCACTTTCTCTCTTTATTTATTTCTTTCTCTCTCTGCACTTCACCTATAGTGCACTAGAGAGTATCCAAATTTATGGAGGACGATGTTTAGTTGTTTTATCTTTCTTCGAATGTTGGTGTATTTATTTTCTGAACTTTACTTTTGTTTTAATTGTTGCTCTCTTGATGTTGCCCTCTAAAGTGTTGTCTTTCTTTCTTTTGGTATTGTAAGCTAATGATCCCCTATGTACTGTTCTATTTTCATTAATGAAATCTTATTCTACGAAAAAAAGAATAGCACAGAACTCTTTAGTTTATTTATCTTTTGGTCAACAACTCATTTTAGTTTAGGCAACTTCATTTTTGGGGGGTCTGGATTTTAGGTGACTACATGACAAATATTGATTGGTTTATTAAAATAGTCTAATGGGCCTAGGTTATGACGGCCCGCGAGTTGAAAAGGCCCATTAAACCGGTCCGAGCCGGCCCAAATCGTGGAGTCAATAAATTAAAAAAGAATAAAATAAAACCGAACCATGTGCTCAACCAAACCCGGAAAAGAGGCTTCTCTGACGATCCCACCATCATCAGTGCATTGGGCATCGTCTCAATTTTCTATCTCCCATTTCGACGCACAAACCGAGAGAGATAGAGAGAAGAAGACACACACAAAACGAAGAAGTGCACGCCATTTAAAAACCACAGCCACCACCAATGGACGCGGGAGCAGCCGGCGCCGCCGCCTCCGCCGCCGACGATCTATCTTCGACGGCAGCGATATCGCGGTGGAAATTCGCTGTGTCGCGGCAGTATCAGCATCTTCTCGACAAAACGACGCCGCACGTCCTCCAACGTTGGATCGCTTGCTTAGTCGTTGCCTTCATCTACATCATCCGCGTCTACTTCGTCCAAGGCTTCTACATCGTCTCCTATGGTCTTGGCATTTACATCCTCAACCTTCTCATCGGATTTCTCTCTCCTCAGGTGGACCCTGAGATCCAGGAACTCTCTGATGGTCCGTCCCTTCCTACGAGAGGGTCCGATGAATTCCGTCCTTTCGTTCGCCGCTTGCCGGAGTTCAAGTTCTGGTAATTCCGCTATTTGACTTTTATGATTTACGTTCTGACGGTTCCTGAATGTTGACGTGGAATGATTCGTAGTCAGATACTGTCATGAGATAATTGTGGAACGTTGGTTTGTGCTGGTTAAATTTATAACAAAACCGATTGAGATATAAAATTCTTTGTTAGGGTTTTGCCTCATAATACTTCATGCGAATACAGTTAGTGTATTGGCTTCAGTTGAAAATCTAAGCGGATGGTTCAATGTGAGGATTGAGACATTTAAAGATACAGGCATGGCCTGCTGTTAATTTAGTTTGTGATGAGATCTAGACTGAAGGATGTTCAGTGCACGGATGGAATTGAAGAAACGGGTAATTGGTTGGATCAATGTGCATCATAACTCATAAGTAAAGCCTAACTGAGTTGTATCATTTATTGGATTAAGCATATTATGGTATGTGTATATCCTTTTTTTTTTTTTTTAAATCAACACATCCTAAAGGTCGGCACAACAGAGTTTGATATAGTCCTTTACACTTTGCTATAGATTGTCTTTGAGTGTAGCAAAACAGAATAGCTTAATTGGTGGCCATGTATATGTGGAGCAGCTATGGCCTGAGCTACATGAAATTGTAGCACTCAAATTACAGATTTCACAATACAAATTGAATTGATAATGAAGAATTTATACAGAAAACCAAACCCGCTCAAAACAAAAAATGACAACATATAGTTCATAAAACACACCAATAATCAATTTTGAACAAACCTTTTTTATTCCTCATCTTAAGATACTCATAGTCTAAACCAGTTCCTCCTCTTCATCAAGTACTGCACCATCATTAGGAAATCCCTCAGTTTTCTCTTTAGTCTGTGGTTTTTGTTTGTTCATCAGCCATATCAATAGCACAAGAAGAAGAAAATGTCATTGCTCCCCCCACACTAAGATATTGAATTCTAAACCTATTTCTCATATTCATAAAATGCTAAATAATAATGATCATCATTTGGCAATCCCTCAATTTCCTCTATTTTTTGTTCCTACACTCCTACTTTGAGGCTTCTGAAAGTTCATCAATCATATCAAGAGCACAAGAAAAGAATGCCATTGCCCTCTTTGTCATTTAAGTGTATGTGGATAGTAATTGAACAAGTTGAGCTAGCTCCTCGGCACAGAGAGCAGAAGTGACATCATCTAAGTCTAATTATCACCTTCAAATACTAGATATTTTTTTTCAAATTTTTGTTCTTCATCCATCTTGCCTATCAACCACTTATTGCTTCATTAATCTCTTCCAGTGAGGTTTGGTAAATGATATTGCAAGAATCAGTGTATTCCTAACAGCCTTATTCAGATTTTATCTTCATCCACCTTGCCTATCAACTGGCAATGTTATGAAGTGCCATTTCCCATTATCAACCAGTGAAAGTTATGTTATCTTTGGTTTGCATGCTTTATGATATAAAGTAGCTTCCCATTTCATGAATATTAGGATATATTTATACATTTTAGAATTATTTTTCTTATGTAGATGATTGCTTGTACTGAAGCTGCTTAATTTTCATTTTTCGGCAGGTACTCAATCACAAAGGCATTTTGCATTGCGTTTGTGATGACTTTCTTTAGTGCTTTTGATGTACCAGTTTTCTGGCCAATACTTCTCTTCTACTGGGTTGTCCTATTTTCACTTACCATGAGGAGACAGATATCTCACATGATCAAATACAAATATGTGCCATTCACATTTGGGAAACAGGTAATTTAGAATCCTTTTCTCTAGTTGTCATGTATGTTGTGTCTGTTCATTCAATAAGACATTTTCGGATCTCATATGTTAGTTTTAATATTTGTTTTCTTTATAATTTAGCGCTATGATGGAAAGAAAGCATCGGCAGAGACCACAACCCTTCCTAGAGACTGAATATTTCAGGTTGATTGAACTTCATTTGCTTCATTTGAGTCACAGAACCAAGTGGCTTGATTTCATATGCAATATCTTTTAACAGCTGAAGCAATCTGAGGAAGTTGTGCCTGAAGAAGATTGCCTGGAGGATAAGTTAGGACATCTTGGATGTGCATTTTTTCAGTTGAGCACTGATCGGACATCGTGGATGTTTCTCCGTTGTAGTGGAAGACTAGCTTTGGTGAGATGAGGGGTTACTGATTTCTCTTTCTTTACATTACCCCTACTATTTTTTTTTTGTTTTTAATTTGTCATTTCTATATATAGGTGGGCAATTGCCTAAATTCTGCTGAATTCTTTTCTTTTCTCAAATAACATGAACTTTTTTATAGCTTGTGTAGAAGGAATCTCGTCAAAATTTGCAATGGCTTTGCACTAATCTATTGCAGTGAACATCTTTATTAGTTAACGTGCTTAAACATCTTTGAACTGGTAGCGGAAATTTTCTAGATATTAGACATTCTCCTCGTATATTTTCCATATTTACATTCCTTGTAATTGGTGTATTTTTCTGTTGAGTTGTGCATCCGGAGTATCTAAATCAGTAAAAGTTTTGACGGTTACTATTATCGCATTATTTTTATTTTTCTTTACTCTTATCATTATATTTTTACTATAAGGACATTGCAAAATTCTATGCTATGCTTGCTATCGTGGTCCTTTACTATTTACACTGAGTCTGTGATCATGTGTAGAGGGTATAGTATAGTTAGATATTTTTTTTGCCTGAAGTATAGTTAGATATTTGGTTTCCAATTCTCAGGGTCATAAAAATACATTTTCTCCATTCTTAGACATGTACTCGTGTGTATATGCTTGAGTATTGGCTTTTGAAAATTTGTATTTGTATATTCACACGTGACACGACACCAGAAGCAAACTAGAAGGTGTAACAAAGGGATTCCATATTGTAAGTGTTGTGGAAAGTGTTCTATATGTTAGCCGAGTGCCCAGACATTTCACATGTTATTGTCATGACTCATGAGTAGTACATGGCAAGTTTAGGAATTGAACAGCGACGTAAAATGGGTGTTAAAAATGAGCATTGCATGCATTATTTATTTATGGTAAAAGTATTATTTTAATCTCTAAACTTTATACTAACCGTCAATTTCGTCTTTAATTTTTTTAAAATTGTCAATTTTGTTCTTGATATTTCATATTTTGGTCAATTTTTTTTTTTTCTCACTTTAGTCAAATATTAATGAGTAAATCTACGTAGACACGTGGCTAATGATATATAATATGAAATTGATAGAAAAAAAATTCAAATCATAATTAAGATTGAAAAATAAGACAAAGTCTGTTGTTAATTTATTAAAAAAAGTTAATCAAAAAGATAAAATTGATCATGTATAAAATTAGTACTTTTACCTTTATTTATTTTTAGCATTTGATAAGGCCAAAGAGTGGTGTAACGGGCCAAGTTTTATCTAGTTTTCATCGGGCCAATCAAAGTCGGACATAAAATAGCCCAAAAAAATCAAGCCCGAAATAAGTTTTATTTTTTTCCTTTTCAAAAAGTGCTCTAAATTTGAATTAGAATAATATTTTATTTCTTAATATTTTGACTTTTATATATCAACAAAATGGGACCGGATCCTCTGCTGTTCAGCACATGGTGCTGTGCGGCGAGGATCAATCGCCGAGCGCCACGTGTACATTGGCGCACATGGTGTCCAGACCGGATCCTCTGTTGTCCAGCACATGGTGCTGTGCGGCGAGGACCAGTGGCCGAGCGCCACGTGTGCGCCAATGTACACGTGGCGCTCGGCGATTGATCCTCACCGCACAGCACCATGTGCTGGACAGCAAAGGATCCAACGCCCAACAAAATAATTACGTTTGAAAAGCTCTTTTTTTGGTTGTCAAGGTACCCCCAACTCGATGGGTTAAGGATTAATCCTCTGCGAATCTGACTCCATTTAAGTATTTGCCGTTGGCCAATTGGTTGTTGCATACACAAGGCAGAGATCAAACCCCCGACACTTGCTTAAGCGATCTAGTGAGCTAACCACTAGACCAACCAAATTTGGTTGAACCTCTTTTACTTCTCCTATTTCGTGATTTAATACAAGTTCTAACTTTATATGATTTTTGTACAGTTACATACTTTTAAAATCAAGAAAAACAAAATCTTAAAATGTTTTTTTAAGAATTTCTTATATATATCACTTTCCGGACGAATGTGACAACAAAAAAAATTGAGTAAATTAATAATCTATTTTTTTTAAAAAAAAAGAATTAAATAATATCTTGATTAGTTTTTTTGATGGACGAATGAAAAAATTATTTTGATTTTCTCTTAAATATTAATGATTATACCGTTTGATTATTTTAAAATCTATATTATATATTTAAATTCTTTAAGGATTATGTTATCAATTGGATAAAATTTTAAGAACTTTACTTCATAAAAATTATATATAAATTGGTGAATTACTTGTAATAATTATTTTAATAGTTTTTTTAGGTTAAAATTTCATTTTAGTTCATTATGTATATATAAGTAAGAAAATGAACTCATAACTTGCAACTTCAAATTTGTAGTATTCAAATTTGAAATAAAAAAGATACAATCAATTCTATTAGCTTAATTTTGAAATGAGCGACTTACTTTAGAAATTTAATGAACTTCATTTAGACTTTAGAGTATTCAGTCAAAACAACTCATAACTCTAAAATTATCATATTTAAATTTAAAACAAGAGAATGTGATTACATTAGATCAAAAGTGAATTATTAAAAAAGTATTTAAGATTGATATGAAATTTTTGAAACCTTAGATCAAAATGAATTTAAAAATATGTATATATTTAGGTCTAATTTGAGCATTCAACCAAAATTTAAAGACGAAGAAGAAATGAAGCTATTTGATTGGATTTGGAATACCCTGTTGGTAAAATAAAGAATAAAAGAAATCTTACACACTGCATTCAGCCAATAGAAAAACACAAAAAGATTGAAAATGAAATGGATGGAGCTAAGTTTTTACTAGCTAGCTGGCAGGTCTGTAATAGGCATATATAGTGTAGTATGTTTGTGCAAAAGTCAAAAGCAACAAAACAATAGCAGCAATCAAAGAAATAATCGCCCATGGATTACTGAAGTAATTATGTCTCAAGCTTGCACACCAAGTATTCCATCTATGATTGTAATACCTATTCACATCCTCCGACAATGGCGAAAGATAACTGTTATTAATGTCAAACACAACTTCCTCACACAATCGATTGAACAAATCTGCAACTTCATCGTCACTCCCAAGCCAATGTTCAATGATCCCACAATAATGAAGATATCCCACATCGGCCGGAGAATTTATCAAATTATCCATAAATATCACATAAGACGTGATATCATTGCTGCAATCTAGATGACTCTGTTCAAACGCAATTAAGTTCAGAAACAGAGACTTTGTACCATCGTGAATTAATAGCCTCGGCATTCGTAGGATTCCGTTCTTGAATTTGATATCCCAGAATCGATCGGTTTTTCTCTTCTTGAATTTGATTCCTGCTTCTTTTAGCTCTGTTACACAATGTATTAGCTGTTGTCGTCGTTTATCGGCGACTCTGTGAGCGTGAGATCGTCGTTTTATCCAGATTCTCGGCTCTGGTTTTGGCCCTGAACGCAATAAGCTTCGCCGGAAAACATCGAGACAGTGAAGACCTCCTTGATCATCGGACAACGGGTCAAATGTCTCCGTCGCCGTCGTGCTTCGAAGCGACGATTCGAGTTTGTTTCTGTCACTTTTCGTTAACGGCTCATCGGTAGGCATCAATGGATCGAAGAATCGGAGTGCTAAATTAGCGACGAAGCCTTTCAAATTAGGGTTTCCGAATTGAATCCCTAAAAGACGATCCAGCACGAACAAAGGAAGCTGATTCTCCAGCATTATCATATCTCGCTGAATCGAATGCATCGAGCCACGCATCGCGAAAACGGGGTCGTTTCGGGAATACCCTAATTCCTTAAACCCTTCGGTGGCTCCTCGAAAAAGTTCGAGCACGAAGCAGCCATCGAGGACGAGCATTTCGACGAACTCATTGCTACTTAAACTAATTGTTCCTTCGTAACAAGAACGAGCTCGTTCTTCGATCTCTTTCATGGAATCGAGGTATAAATTGATGTCGTGGTTGGTTCGCTTAAGAACATGACGAAGCGAACGCCATTTGTGACGATCCATTGGACGAAGTCGTCGCTTGCCATGGTGGTATGGACCTACCGATACGATTTGGGGAACGAAGGCTTTGTCGTCGCCGTCACGAAGGTAATGGGGGATTCGGTAGATTGAGAGCTTCGACCATGAGCTTTCTGCGTCGTCCTCACGCGCTTGATCGAGCTTTTCTTTAATGGAGATTATCCATTCGGAATCTGATGAATTTGGTTCCTGCAATGGCTCTTTGGGTTGGTTGGGGAAATGGGGATCGGGTCGGGTATTCGGATCCGGAGAAGGTGGGATTCCGGATCCGATGGTTTCTTTGAGTTTGAGGGTGATGAGGTACCAGCTTAGGAGTTCTTTGTTGAACACAGCCACCATTGTTGTAGATAGCAAGAGAATGGTGTGAGTGGGTTTAAGTTCTAAGGAAGTGAAGAAGAAGAAGAAGAAGAGTGTATTATGATTAATTTATGGGATGGATGGGTAGCATTATGGGGCTAACAAAGTTTGATGATTTTTTTAATGGGGGTGGTGTAATTGACTTGATCAAATTTTGTAGCCTTTATCCATGGACCATGGGAGGGACCCTTTTGAGTTTTGAGCTGATCAATGGCAGTTTCTGGATGACTTTTGGGATATGTTCTCACTTGAAAGCTGTATTCTTTTTATATTTCAACTACCTGTTGCGTCTAACTTTGAGGAGCATCAAGGAATATGATTTGGCATCACAACAAATAAAATACACTTGATCTTGGTTGGGTCATTAATATTGTCACTCCATTTTCCATTTCTGTGGTATCAGAAACATACAAGAAATGCAGTTGACGCATGGGTTATGTATGTATATGTATTGAGCATGTACACGAAGGTGTGTTACCATGTTGTATACGTGTACTCCTACAATATTCATATCATACATATTTTTATAAATTTCAAAAAATAAAATTATTTTTTTAACTTTAATATGATAAACTATAAAAAATTATGACACATATGAGATATATTATGAAAAATTATTTTAATTTTTAAATTTTTTATTAAAATTTATGAATTTTTAATTATTTAAAATATATAAATAAATGTCGTGTTGTGTCATGTGATTTTAAATATTTGACGATGTCAGTATCAATGCTTCATAAATGGATATATGTTTTTTAGTTAAAAAACTTTTAAAATTATTTTTCCCCCAAAAATTTCAAATACATCCCACCTTTTTTTTTATAAATTAAGGGTATTCACCGTCGAAAACAGTGACTAATCTTTCTGTCGTCGATCTTTCACTTAAGGGTAAACGGCTGACCACAAAATACTTTCCATACCCAAAGGTGAGATTGGAACCCCCACCACTTGATTAAGGGACCAAGTGAGGAACCACTAGACCACACAAATAGAACCCACTTTTGATAGATGAAAAATATTCTGTTGAAAAAAAAAGTATAACACAAATCGTATGAAAATGACTTGTAACAATAAAAAAATTTATATAGAATCGTTCTTAAATGGAAAGATTTGCAATAATTAATTAATTATCTTATTTTTTTTTCATCTGGTAATAATTTGCTCCTAAGTTTTTTTATCATAAATTGTTAGAAAAAAAAAAATGTGTCATCTAACAACTAAAGTTAGATATATCCGTACAGAAACGCTGTCTTCTGAGTTCTTATTAATTTTACTGCTACTTTTTCTTGGTAGATAGATCTGTGATAGGATAGGAAGTTGGGTTTTTTTATTTAAATAATACAAAAACAAACATTATTAACCGGTATAAGATTTTTTTTTTCTTATTTCCCAGGATGGGATACACGTTGAAGCAACTCGAAATCAGACTTGGACAGCTAATCAGCCGGTGCCACGTGGCACCGGCTGACTGATTATCACACTGAAATCGCGCCAGACTGGCGCGATTTCAGAGTGTCTGAAATCGCGCCAGTCTGGCGCGATTTCAGTGTGCAGACTGCACGGTCTGCACACTGCAGACCGTGCAGTCTGCAC
>QANZ01007789.1:0-25140 GCA_003254925.1 Chamaecrista fasciculata
TATATATTATAATAATCAAATTCATTCATAATATGTTTTGGATAATAACTAATATTTTATAAAAAGGTCAAAGGGACATTTTAGTACTAAATGTAGGCCTTGATGTTCATTTTAGTCCTTTATATTTCAGAAGATTCACATTGGTCTAAAATGTTGGCAAAATGTTTCATTTTGGTCCCAAATTATTGAATGTGATCATATTTATCTCCTTTCAAGTTTGAATATAACGAGTCCAGAGCTACATATTACTTTTGAAGAGTACTTTCTCTATCTAGTTGGAGTCGTCACCAAATAAGGTCAAATTGGGTCCTGAAAGTGGGTCGTCATTTCACGACTAAACAAGAAAAGTTGGTCATATCTCTCCCAATTCAATTTAAAATATGACGAATTCAAAACTACAAGTTACTTTTAACAAGTTCTTTTTCTTCCCAGTTGGGACCATCAGCAAATGAGATCAAGTCGGGTTCAAAAGTGGGGTTGGGACCAAAAATTATGAAAATAGGTTTCAAACACTTTCGAGCCCAATTTGACCTCATTTGCTGATGATCCCAACTAAACAATAATAAAAAAAGACTTGTTAAGAGTAACTTGTAGCTCTAAAGTCATCGTATTCAAACTTGAAACTAGATAAATATGACCAATTTAACTTGTTTGGCCAAGAAACGAGTGGTCTACACTTTCGCGATTCCATTTGACCTCGTTTTCTAACATCCCCAATTGATTATAGAAATTACTCTTCGAAAGAAACACGTAACTCAAAATTCGACACATTCAAATTTGAAACGAGAGAAATATAATTATATTCAATAGTTTGGACTAAAATGAAATATTTTATCAACGTTTAAGACCAATATGAATCTTTTGAAACATAAAGGACCAATATGAACTTGATAAACGAGAGTAGGGCTAGACCCTTACCTTAGTTCTTGAGGGAGTTGCTGAGGCTGGTTAATTGAATGTTCCGGTTGAATGCCATAGGGGTAGCCTTGCAAAAAAGACTTCGATACTCAAGTTAGAAAGTGATATCAGAGTGTATAAGAGTTCTTAGTGGCCGGAATGAATGGCTGGCTAACTTGACTTCGGGCTAATGTTGAAGTATTTATAGAGGAGGAGGGCCAACGAGCTACGAAAATTCTGGGAACATAGACCCCCCAAAATCTCAGAGCCAGATAGTGGGTATGGAGCCGTTGGGAGTTGTGCATCTAGTCCGAGATATCGGGGAGTTGAGTTCCTGATATTTCGGAGTCGTGTGGCTTACCTAGACAAATCACTCAGGCAAGCGAGCAGCCCTAGGAGTCCCATAGGTCGGGCGAGCGTTCCCAGGAGCCTCATAGGGCATGCAGGCGATCCGCCTAAGATTGTGTATATTAGAACATAAAGACATATATTTAGGACAAGAATGACCACCTTAAAAAAATGAAAATGATTTCGAGCCATTTTCATCTAACTAATTCAATCGATTGATCCATTTTGATTGGTTGGAATTGGAATTGAATTAATTTGAATATATATATATATATATAATAATGTGTGCGCGTGTGAGTGTGTGCGTGGCGATAGAGACAAAAATGCAAATTGATGGAGAAAGAAAAGATCGGAAGTGATAAGGATACATAATAAGGCATTAAATGCATTGTGGACTGTGGTTTTGGGGAAAGTGAGAAAGGAAGACAGCTAAGTGTTGTAAGGAATAAGAGGTGCTAGCTGTATACACTATACAGACAGCCTTCTCCACAAATACTGCCAAATTCTTCCTAAAATGGTCCAAACTTACATTTTCTTCTTCTTCTTATTATTTTTTTAAGAAAGAAATTGATGTAAAATTCTTTATATCTTTCCATAATTTTTTTCAGGGTAAATTGCAGTTTGGTACTCTGTAGTTAGGGGCGGTTCCACTTTCGTACCGTGAAAGAAAAATTTTTGCAATTTGGTGCCCCGTGGTTTGCTCCGTTAGCGAATTGGTCCCCTATGCTTTATTTCCGTTAAGATTTAACGGCAAATGTGCCTTAAAATGTCAAAAACCTCCCAACAAGTCTTCTCTTATGTGTTTAAGTCATTTCCCTTTACTAAAAGGGATCAAAACATAAAGAAAACAGAAATTAAAGAATACATTATATAATTTTACTGTTGAGTTGAAATTAATTATAAAAAGGTCTTTAGAATTCTAATATTACAGAATTTTCTCCATTTCATAAGATTTCTTTTGAATAGGTCCTGATTTAATTACACTTTAATCCCAAAAGTTTATGATCTTTATCAAAATAGTCCTTAAAACCTCAAAAGACAAATGAACATCAATGATTTATCAAAAAAAATCCCCATATTCAACTACAGAATCTGAAATTTTCATTCAAGTACACTACAAACAAATCAAAACCCCCAAATTTTTCCAAAATCAAGCCCCACAAATTATCCTACAAATTTCATTCAAGTACATTACAAACAAATCAAAACCCCCAAATTTCTTCAGACCCACAAATCAAAACCCTTAAAGCTGTGCATGTGTAGAATCTTAAATTTAATAGTGTACTTGAATAAAATTTGTGGGGTAATTTGTGGGGCTTTATTTTGGAAAAATTTGGGAATTTTCATTTGTTTGTAGTGTACTTGAATGAAAATTTCAGATTCTGTAGTTGAATATGGGGATTTTTTTTATAAATCATAGATGTTCATTTGTCTTTTGAGGTTTTAAGGACTATTTTGATAAAGATCATAAACTTTTGGGATTAAATTGTAATTAAATCAGGACCTATTCAAAAGCAATCTTATGAAAAGGAGAAAATTCTGTAATAATAAAATTCTAAAGACCCTTTTATAATTAATTTCAACTTAACAGTAAAATTACATAATGTACTCTTTAGTTTCTGTTTTTTTTTTTATTGTTTTGATCCCTTTTAGTAAAGGGAAATGACTTCAACGCATAAGAGAAGACTTGTTGGGAGGTTTTTGATATTTTAAAGCACATTTGCCGTTAAATCCTAACGGAAATAAAGCACAGGGGACCAATTCGCTAACGGAGCAAACCACGGGGCACCAAACTGCAAAATTTTCTTTCAGGGTACCAAAGTGGAACCGCCCCTAACCACAGAATACAAAACTGCAATTTACCCTTGTTTTTAATTGTAAGCTTCATCTATCCTGAGTAATTCCAATTTGCAATATTTTATATGAATAGATTTTACATAACTGAGTGTCAACTCAAACATATTTTAAAATTATGTTTTCAGTAAACAAGTTTAATTAAAGAGAAGAAAAATTAATTTTGATATTTATAATATTGTATACTACTATTCATAACCCTAAATTTGTTTGGTCATTAACTTTTAAAAATGATCATAGCTTAATATTTAATAAGATATAAAATATAATTAAAATTTGCAAATTTTTGTAAATAAAAATTATATGGTACACTTTCCGTACCTATTTTATACTTTCTCTTCCCTAACTATTTTATTTTATGGAATTCTCTTCTCTAACTATTAATCGTTACCAAAACTTCTATATATAGATCCTATTTGTATTTTTTCATTGAATTTTTTTTGAAAAAGGAGAAAGTCATTAACCACTGATGTACGAATTATAAAAATATATAGGCTAAAGTAGACTTTTAGTCCTATAACTTTTGCTTAGGTCACAATTTGGTCTCATAACCTTTTTTGTTATATATTTTGCCATATATATCTTTTGCTCAAGTTGCAAATTTGGTCTCATGTTGCACTTTGAGTCCCATATATGTCTTTGAGTTATGTTGCAGAATTAGTCTCATATCTTTTCGTAAGGTTGCAGAATTGATCTCTTATTTTTTGGTCAGATGCAAAATTAGTTTCATATCTTTAATTAGTCAAGCCAAGGTTGTCAAAATCGGGAGTTTAAGTAAAATCGGAATGGGAGGTGTAAAATCGGATCATAAAATCGTAAGAGTTTACCTAAATACAAATAATAATTTTTTTTAGATAATATGTCTTTTGCTAGTTAATTTAAATGCATCAAAATCTTCATAATTCTCCCAAATCCAACTCTCATGAATCAAAATGTCTTATATTAATGTCATCACAGCAAATTAACAATATAACTTAACATAAAAATTGAAATAAACACACTAATTGTGATGATGAAGATGAGGATAAAGAAGATGATGATAGAGAATATGATAGACAAAAAAGATGATGATAGAGATGATGATGGAGAAGAGTATGAAGATAATATTTTTGAAAAACTTTGTTAATTCGAGTTTCTATTCCATTTTTTTGTACAAGAGTCATAGTAGTCAAAATCTAGTTTTAAATCTTAAAATCGTACGATTTTACCGATTTTACCTGAGTTTGACCGAGTTTGACTCGATTTTAGCAGTGTGCGACTTTTTTAAGCGATTTAACAAGATTTTACTAGGTAAAATCCCAATTTTCCCGGTTTTACGATTTAACTCCCGATTTTGACAATCATGAATCAAGTGAGACTGATGGTAGAACTTTTTATAAAGATATGAGACTAATTTTACAACCGTACCTAACCAAAAGACATGAAACCAAAAGTGATACGAGATCAAATTTGCAATTTGAACAAAAGATGAAACCAAAAGTGCAACAAAAAAAATTATAAAACTAAATTAAGACCGGAGCTAAAGTTATAGGACTAAAAGTACATTTTGACCTATTAAGAACATCAAGCAGAAAACAAATATATTTATAGAAATAACCTTTGTAGGTTTTAATGACCATTTATTTTTTATGAGAATAACAAAGAAAGAGCTGAAAGATGCAAGAAGTCAAGCAAGGAAAAAGTTGGGTTCTATTTTGATGCTCAATTATGCAATTTCAGCTATGTGTTTTAATTGACCCCAGATATAATTGGTTGTTTTATGATCCGATCCAACTCGCAAATGGCTTGAATTCTAACCTAAATATAATAAAAAAAAAAAAACCAACCAAAGGAGGAGAGAGCCGTCCATACATCATACATATTTTTTTTCTCATCATCTTTTCCTCTTTTCCATCACTTTTCTGGATTTTCTTCACCTTCTATGGCTGGTCTTGTTGGAGGAGGACTCGGTTTAGTGATTCTCCACCTCATGAGTAGCTAGACGCTTGTCCAAAGATGGATTGACGGAGGTTTGAACTTGGTTCTTCATTTAGGGAGTTCCTCTTTATTCTTTTTATAATTGTTATTGGACTTCTAGTTTAATTAGTTGACACACTTGTAATTCTGATGTTGATTATAAATTTGAGATTAATTTTGAATTCTGATTTGTATCGATTATATTTGTTTTAATTATGATCCATTTGAATACTTTATAGTTCGTTTAATTTATAATTAAATATGAGTTTCTCATTGATAACTTGGTTAAAATTATAGAATTGTTTGTCTTTGATCTTATCTCACCATTAGCTCCATTAGAGGTGATTATCTTAATTATGTATATTAATTAAGTCAATTGCCTTTGTTTTAATGTTTGTTAGAAGGATTTTAGGAAATGGTTATGAAGGTGTTTCTCCCATTCTTCGAAGTGATGACAGTTGAATTCAATCTCTTCTAACATTTTTATAAAGAATGACTTTATTTTGACAAAAATACCTTTTTTATCTTTAAATTTTATATTAATTTTAATTTTGTCTCCAAATCTTGTTTATTGTTAAATGTTAATTTATTCCTAAAATTTTACATTTTGATCGATTTTATCTTTTGTTCTTATTTCATTTAATGAATTAACGACATACTTGATATATTATACATAATATAAAGGGTAAATTACACAAAGGGTCCTGTGGTTTGGCCTATTTTCAGATAGGGTCCCTGTGGTTTAAAAAGTGACAAACAGGGTCCTTGTGGTTTGCTCCGTTAACAAAAAGGGTCCTGAGGTATATTTCCGTCCAAAATTTGACAGAAATTTTGGTTAAAATACTATTTTAAGACCCTAACTATTAATTTTTATGCGTTTGACTCCCTATTTGTATGAGAGGACTTTGACGCAATTAAAGAAAAGTTTAGTGAAAATAAATGAAATTTTCACCCTGAGTTTCTCTCCCATCTCTCTCTGAACTCTTTCTCTCTCGTTCTCAAACCCAAACGACATTGCGTCGTTCGTCGACGTTGTCCCTATTATCAACTATCTCCGGCTCCGGTATAACCGCGTAGCACATCACCGTCGTCGGAAGATACGCCTCCGTCGTCGTTGTCTTAGATATCGCCGACTCCGACACCGGAGCGGAAGCCAATAATCCTTTGTCGTAGATAATCCGCTTCGAAAGCCTAATTCCATACTCTACAGGGCTCGAAAATTGCTCGGCCATCGTCGGAGAAATTTTTTTCCGTCAAGGTGAAGAACAATGAACAGAATGGTCGAGAAGGTTCGAGAAGAAATTTTAGTGTAGAATTGATCGATTGAACTGTTTGATAGAAGTAGAGAGAGGAAGCATTGAGATTTTTCGGATAAAGTTTTAGGAATTAGAAGGTGTGAGGAAGCGCCATTAATAGCAATGTGTGAAAAGCCGTTGAAGAAGAAGAAGGAGGAGAAGAAGGAGAAGAGAAACGAGAGAGAGAGAGAGAGAGAGAGAGAGAGAGAGAGAGAGAGAGAGAGAGAGAGAGAGAGAAAGAGTTCAGAGAGAGATGGAGAGAGAAACTCATAGTGAAAATTTCATTTATTATCACTGAACTTTTCTTTTTTTGCGTCAAAGTCCTCTCATACAAATAGGGTCTTAAAATAGTATTTTAGCCAAAATTTTCATCAAATTTTGGACGGAAATATACCTCAAGACCTTTTTTGTTAACGGAGCAAACCACAAAGACCTTGTTTGTTACTTTTTAAACCACAGGGACCCTATCTGAAAATGTGCCAAACTACAAGGCCCTTTTGTGTAATTTACCCTAATATTTAATTAAACAATAAAAATTTCAAATTCTAACTCATTAAAAACCATGATGTACTATGTTGTTAATTTATTGGATAAAGGTAAACAAATAATAAAATCGATAAAAATGTAAAACTTCATAGACAATTAAAAATTGATGTAAAATTTGATGATATTTTTACCAAAATTATAAGAAAAACTGCAAATATTTTCTTCACTATACATATATAATTCATTTACACCAGCTTTCTTAAACAATAAAATTTAGGAAATATTTTCTTGTAATTAATGTCATAATTATTCTCTTCACTATACAAGTAAATATTTTCCAGCTTTGAATAACATTACTACCACTTAAGAAACTTTGATTTCAACCTAAACCAAGCCATTCAATTTCATTCAATTTTCCTGGATTTTTAAACTAGGCAAAATATAGAACTCAATTGAAAGTATAACAAAAGTGAAATCTCTAAAATGCTCAAGGCACTAGCTGGAATCGAAGGAAACAAAGCAAAAACCTTTATAATAACTCTGGTAAGAAGTTAGAGGTTAGAACTGAACTTAGCAGTTCACAATGACATAGCTAGATGGCCACCTAAAAGGCTGTCAGCAAACTATATATACACAGCTGAACCAGTTAATCTGAGTAATACTGACCATTTTATTATTTTTAGGGTTTTTTCACCTGAAAATTATATACATGTTTGAAGATTCTGCCTCACTTGAGGCACCTAAACTTACCCAGAAAGAACCACCTACTGAAAATGACATGAAGTTTACAACTATGTAAATCTTATGTGCACCCACAACAAAATTAAGCAAAGCCAGAGCCAATGCTATTTGGTTTGTTGGATGATACCTCACCATTTTATTTCTGCTGTACAGAAACACACATCCTTCGGATGAGGTGTTTTAGGTGATGATAAGAAACGAACTCTCTAAACAGAAAGTATATGCCCATTATTTACCCAGTTCACAAAGATTTCGGTATATTTGGCATCTTTGTCGAGCTCTCCTCCACTCTGCTTCATTTCCTGAAAAGGCATAATAATACATTTTAACCCTTGGACATACGAAAGAGGAAGCGATCTGTATCCAGTATTATAAAAGGGTGAAATAAATGAGTTGAATATATAAGGGTAAACTAACAATTCAGTCTCTGAAAAATTGAAATGTACAGTTTAATATACCATTTTAATCTATAAAGGACTAAAAAGTATACCGTTTTAATCTTTTAAGGACTAAATGTGTATTTTAATATTTCAATGACCGAGTTATCAGCTCGGTGATCTTTCAGGGACCAAATTGTCAGTTCACTCAATATATAAACAGCATGAGCAAGGACAATGAAATATTGGCAGCCATATAGCTCTAGCAAGTTGATGTATATGTATAAAATGGTTGAGAAACTTGATAATGTGCATAGACACTTTAAATGTTGTGCCATGTTTGTGTCCATATTGATTGATGTCTATGCTTCTTACCTTGTGCAGAATGGTTGGGTAAGTTACTGAAATTCATTTCATCGTTATTAATGTTTCTTAATGAAGTCAAATTATGATATTCTATAAATATTCTGGCACAAAAATATCGTATACTGACCATCATGCTGGCTCCTAATTCACTTGCAGATGTGGTTGCTTCAGTTCTTAGTTCATTTACAATATTCTCTGATGAGATGGTGGTTGCTCTGCAGCCATCAAAACCAGAAATCCATCATCATAATTCAACAAAAAAATCATATTAAGTATAATCCAATCCACAACTCCATAAATTAGTTTGGACACAGCTTTTGTATTTTATTCTCTCAGTGGGATATTCCAAATAAACTGCAGGTTCAACACCTTAACCTTCTCTATCCTCTGGTAAAAAGGCTTTTTATTCCTCGTTACTCTCTTAAAAGGTCAAAATATTGCTTTCCCCAATTGCATAAGATCTGGGTTTTGCACAAACCAAAGTCCAACGGGACTCTAGTCTTCATCATTATCCAATTTATAATTGTTAAAAAAATCCAAATATAACTTAAGGTTTGATAACATAACCTCACGCTATGATGTCTCTACTATTGCTTAAGAATTGCAGATAGCATAAATACAAGGCTGAAACTATACCCTACATGTGCATATATATCATCACTCATGCAACAAAGAAACAAATAATACTAAGTCTAAGAATAATAATAACACTAAAAGCTGGCAACAATATATCATGTGTAAAGTCCTGTGCCAAAGTAAAATGCATAGCAATATTGCCAGAACTACCTTTCAAGTAATTCCTCTTCACAAGAATTTCCAGAAGAAACCCAGTCAAGATCAAGGAAATCGTCTGAGCAGTATCGGGCATCTCCATGTTCATCAAAATAAACATGAACGCCTTCGTCACATTTCTCGTCAATGACTAGCCTGTAAATCTGCCTGTATGATATTGAAAAACATCACTGTTAAAATATCTGAATGGTTTGCAGAATAAGGCATATCAGGTCAACCTGAAGACTATAAATATCATTTTTTACCACAATGCTTGGTCAATTTTCCGCCTTAAGAACACATTCAATTTGACCAAAAGAAAAAGAAAATGATCATTCAATAAATGTAAAAATTCAAGAAGTATTCACCATTAGGAAAGTTTATAGGCAACTGCCCATTATTTGGAAAACACTCAAAGCTCACGCTCCTAATAGCTCTAACTCTTCAACTGTTCTATTATGTTTCAAGATTTGAGTATAATCATTAAAAATTTATTTTACACCCATTTCAAAGAAAACACAAATTTCAAGACAATCAAATTGTTAAAACTAGAGCTTTCAAGGGCTCTAGCTCTCCACATAAGAACCCTTATTATTCTGTGCATTAGAGATTTCCTTCCATCTAGAAATCAGAAGAGTCCATATCTTCTATGAGGTTATAACACATATGCCTAATGTTTCTATGTACGCCATTTAATAGAAGAATTTACTAACTAGCTTCGACAGCTTTATTAATAAGCCCGCCGATGGGTCGGCTTCAAAGTTTTCCCAGCATGCTTAGAATTATAACCTAAGTTTTAAAGAAATACTAAATAAAGTCTTAAGTCAATTTTGCAAAGCAAGATATGGCCCCCAAAAATTATTGCTTACTGTTGAGGAAGAACTTTGTTAAATTTAACTGATAACTATTAGTCACAATACTTAATTCATTATTGATTTTACTAGAATTTAAAGCATATAAAATGCAATTTTAACCTATACCTGCAGTAACAAAGATCACTTCCACAAGTAAAAATGTCTGGAACAGACCCTGAAAGACAATGATTGACCAACTTTCCAGAAACCTGAGTTGGTCTATATGTTGCAGCACTTCGACAGGGAATATTGCCAGCTGATAAAGATCTTTTAAAAGTTGACCTACAAAGAAAACTCTTTTTAGAGAACAATAATTAAAGTAAAATCAACAAAGGATGTAAGACAAGTTTTCAGTTGCTTTTATCCTCACACAAGCAGGTAAAATATGAGTAAACTTCTGAAGTCTTTATAATATTTTCAATAAAAAATGAGACATATGAACCTCAAGTGCAAGGCCATCTAAGTAATACTATTTAATGAGGTCAGTCACTATTGCTAATAGCAACTTGGAGGGGATGGGAAAAGGCATATCTGTCTTGTGTAGACACTAGACTAAGGAAAACAGATATTGAATGTTTTACCTCATACCAACACAAGTCCTTTGACTTGGTTAATTGCTTCATAAGTTCAAATCTCCAAATGTGAAGCAAAGCAATTGTAAAGGTATACCTTAAATCACAAAATTACTTGACTGCTACATTCAATTTGATATTTAACTTGGACCAAAAGCAGATATAGAAAAATACATGACAGGGCAGATATGGAGCTCAAATGGGAAAATATTAAAATTTCATCAACAAAGGATTCATCCCATAGTGGTTGAGTTTTAATTTTTATAGAATACTTGTTTCATCAATATAAGCCACCACTCGGATGCTCTATTAAATGGGATAAACATACGAAACAAGTATACATTAACACTCTGTACCTAACATTTTCATCAACTAAACATGGGCCATGCCTGCCGACATGGTAATGTTGATCTGAATCTAACTCCCATAATGCTGGTTTATCCTGTTGCGGCTGAAAATGGCCCAAGAATCTGAACAATATACAATTAAACAGAGCATTAATCAGCTGAAAGTCTCATCCAATGCAACTAGAATTAATTTTGTAACTTGTGTACTCCTTATGCTTATATCATACGTCGATAAGCAACATGTAAAGATTTATAAATTATGAAATGGGTTCTTATCCACTTACATGTTAATAGCTTTTTGTTTGTTAGCATCCAAGTATGTGTTATTGTAATATCGCTGCAGGGTTCTAAGAAATTCCTGGGATTGTGTCGCTGCCTTCCATTGACCTCTTTTCTCAGAAAATATCTGTGTAACAAGACCATAGGTAATATGCAAAAAGGATGGAGCGCCAAAAACAGGCCAGAGTTGTACACCAGAGAAACAGTACAAGTAAACAGGAATTGTAAATTTTCATCCAATAACGTGGAGAAATTTTCATGTGTCTCCATATAAGAACTATAATTCCCTCATAATCTAGGAAAACCTTGATTCCAGAGCACAAAAGGACTGTATAAAATTTATGCATATCTAAGTAAGGCAAACAACACACTTTACTTTGAAACAAGCATCTAGAACTCTGGCAAAAGGTAAAGTTTTAATCTAATGTTGGTAAAATTACATTGTATTAAATCATTAAGCTGGTGGGATCAACTAGGCAACCTCTATGCATACCAATTGGTATAGCTACCAAGCACTTCATGTTATGGATTTCATTGGTAAACCCTGTGAAGTAAACAAATGTAAACCCCAATTCTGCTGTTAGAACCCCAGAATCTAGGATTCAAGAGAGAGGGACTCAAGGAGGAGAATCTCCATACTTGAGAGAGAATAGAGATTGAGAATAGGATAACTGAAATTCTGATTCATTCACAACATAACAATTACATTTCTTACAAGACATATATATAGTATTCTATAATATAACTACCCAATATATAACTACCTACATTCCCTAAAACTACCCCATATAACTGCCACACATGATAACTGTCATATATATATAAAAACATAAGACATAATAATACTAACAAATACATATATTATTCCTATAATAATATATTAAATACTAGGATCCTAACATCTGCCCACCAAGGTTGGGGAGGGATTACTCCATCACCAATTAATAAGCTCAATTGATCAAGGATGTAACTATTTCTGAGCTCCTAAACAGTTTCCCAACTATGAAATAACAAAGCATTACCAGTTTAACTTGGAACAAGCTGAATTACTGGCAGAAAAATAGTTGCACAAATGTATATACAAAATTTACAAACTCATTTTGGCTTCTGATCTCATTGTATTCTTCATAATTCATAAACACTACATGCTAAAAATATTACCTTATTGTGTGCTGCAGAACCCCCATATTGTCGAGCTAATGTGTCACCCATGGACTCATAGACTGCCATCATCTCCTTCGCTAAATCATTATCAAAATCGATATCTGAAGATTCCAAAAATCCTAAAGCTTGTAGCTGACGCCCTATTGCTTTCAGTCCGAAAGCATATTGGGCAACATTAGTACGATCTAAACAATCTATACAATTAGTTCTAAGGACTCCAGATTGAAACATCTGGGGTTTGACCCTGTAACCTCTGTACAGTTCAAGACTACAATAAGGATGGTCAACTTCTATTTTGCTATTAACTGTATCCTCAGTGAAGCTAGCTTCTTCTGGCACAGAATGATCAATGATATTGTTATCCCTGCATTATATTCAAAGTTGGCAGTATAATTACCATAAAGTACTATATTCAATGGAATGTTTATTGACTTAACTACTAGACAATAAACAATTATCGTACAGTCATAATAAACTAGCAAGGAAAAACAAAGCTGATATTCTTTCACAATAAATTCAACCGGTCATGCATATTACATAGGAAATTTCAATTACCTTTTTCAATAAAACAGCAAAGAGTAATACCATAAATCAAAGGCATACCAAGCCTGGACATAAATTCAATTCATTCTATTTATGAACTACTTTATAAAACCAGATATTGCAAAGCTGGAAAATATTGTGAATTTTAATTGATTTCAATCTAGAAACTTGAACATAATACATTCATGATATGATACCCAGTATAAAATAAACGGCATAAACAATAAGATCAAAAGATGCTGTTCTAGTACATACTCGGAGGAGTACTTTAACAATTGCTCTGGACTTTGAATTGGAGTTACTTGACCGTAGAAGATGCCAGTTAAATTTAAAGCATAAGAAGCAACTCTTCCCAGTTGTGTCAACACATTAGTAGCTTTACTGCTAAAGGAAATTTTCTAATCAGGTCAGATAACATCCAAGGAAAATCTAATATTTATAGGACAAAAAAGGTAAGAGAAAACTACATTCTTGAATGTAGATGCAGATCCCAGCCAATGAACCTTAAGCGATCTTGCCCTTTCAAAGTTTTATTAATAGAGTTAACAGCATGTGCAAACTCGTCCAAAAGAATAGTCTCTCGAGGCTTCTTCTCCTGGGTCTAAAACACAGAATAGTTAGAAGAGCAAATACGTTACGAAAAATCCTACTTTAGACAAAAGGCAATAATATTAAGCATGACATTGTTAAATCCCAAAAACATGTGGAAAATCCTACCTTAATCAAGTTCAAAATAATAATAGGGTTCCCATATCTTGTAACAAGATTATCAAAATGAAGTCTTGTGGCCTCATAGTTATAATCCTTCTTTGATACTGGGAAAAAAACAAAGTCAATACAAACTAAAGAACAAGTAATTGACATACTAAGGAAAGTTTTACATATCATACATATAATATCAGGTTTTATATTCAACCGAGAGGAATCCTGAGACCAGAAAAGTGGGATTGAACCCCTGTTTTGCACCACAGAACTTATTTGCATGGGGCATCCATTGTGAGAATCTTGAAAGACTATTTGCTCTGTCTCGACATCATTAGCCACTCTGCCCTTTTCATTTACCCCCCGTTTTAGATATCTAGACCAAAAAGATAGATCAACCAAAGGAATGTTATATATTGAAAGGAAAAAAAATCTTGAATGAAGAATAGTGAAAAAGTAACTTTGATCTTGGTGATAAAGCACTTTCCATGACTTCAATCGTTTTAAGTGCATGGAAAAACCAGTATGACATAGCATGCAGCCACAACACAATTCAAGACTCAAAGAAATCATTACAAACTGCTTCGACAAAAATATAAAGATTTGTAACTTGTAGAGCGAAATAAAAGTGCAAAGCTGTGAAATTGGATTTAGTTTTACTAAATTGATTGTATGGCTAACTAAAAAAGATGGAAAGGTCGCCCAAACCTGGTACCAGCATAATGTCGTGAGCGTCTAGCAATGACCGTCAAATTAAACTCCCTGCCAGCTATAGACAGTTTGACCTGGATACCATACCGTGAAACAAAAATCTTATGAAAAGAAAGTACCAAAAATTTTCAGGAATCATATACTAAAACCATGCATACAATTTTTTGGCATTATTAGAGGAAGGTTTTCTAGGCCTGTAAAATACACATATCATTAAAGTTACCCAACAACAAGTTGTTAAAACTTAAAACAACTTCCAATATATCAAAGAGCTAAATCTAACCTTCTATGAGATCTTCAGGAATATATATCCCAATATAAGACAACTGAAACACTATAATAATGATATGAGAAAAAGTGGCAATAGAGATTTTTGTCACATACTATAATGATAAACAGACAGTTTAAATAAACATCATTAATTGAATCATGTTATAAGCAAGAAATAATCAATTCCATGAGATGTTAGAATTTTAGGCATTTTTCAAAGCAAAAGAATGTAAAAGTCCCTATTATTCATCTCTATCAACCAAACAAAAAGATTTACACATACCTGTTTAAAAAAGCCATACACCAATGCAATTGTCCAGGAAGTACTCTGCAGGTTATTCCTGATACCACGGGTTAAGAACTCATTCCAAACAAACATTGTTTCATAAAGTAACTGCCCACTTGTATTATTATCTGACAAGTTCTTTTGAAGACTATGCATGACATGGTATGAGTAGCTGAAAAAGAAGTCCTTCGTAAGATCCACACAGCATAGAAGCTTCTTGTATCTAAGTCACAAGAGAAGAAGACCAAAGCCCATTAATAAGATGTTTCACACTACAAAAGAGCAAGCAAAGACGGAAAAGAATAAAAAATGGCAACAGAAACAACTTATTGAGCCATAAGTCTAACCAAAGAGGAAACATGGAAAAAAAGTGATATCCCCAGTGAAACCCTGGTGATACCTTGTCTCACTCAAAAAGTTACATTAACATCACAACAGCAATGAAGGTTGCCCCTGTACATTTTCAGGAAATGAACTGGCTGGCAATAGAATATACATGAAACCAACATATGGAAGAGGTACCACTATATATGTTACAGGACTCAAAAATCTGGTAGAAGCATAATCCATTGTACTTCAAAAGAGACAAATTGAAAGTACCACAGAAACATAAGGAGGTTCCGTGGAAGCTCACATTGTGTATATACACTGAAGTGTCTCTATCATCTATATCGTACAAAGAAAACCCCTACATTGTAGAAGTTCAATGCCAGAAAACTATGATGCTCTGACAGAATGTTTTCACTAAACATTTCATCTATGTACAATGTACATGGTATAATTCTAAACACTACTACTCCTCTATGTTCCTTTTTATGTAACATAGACATATTCCATTTACTTGCAGAATGTACTAAAGACCTGTTCTCATCATTAGAATAAGCCATTTTGGATCGCACAGTAGAATGTGGAACTGGAATCACTTCAGTTTTGGCGATAGCATAAATGGTGTGCCCACAAATTGTGCCAATCTTTCTCCGCTTTGTTATGAGCAGCATGTAATGTGGCTCAAGAAATTTGATAAATCCTGATCAAAAGGAAAAGAAAAAAAAATATGAGTTGATTGATGTAGTTAATGAGTGAAAACAACCATAAGTAGTAGAACAAATATTCTATGCAAGACTTAGGTATCGACTAGAAAATTCCCATTAATAACATGATATGTGAGATTTTTTGCTTTTTATAGCTCAACACAATATAATTTATTATTTCAGAAAAAAATTCCCAATAAATCACATTTTTAAAGGAGAACTTGATAGCAAAACCAATAGGACATTACCAAAATTTGTTCAACAAAAAAATAATATTAATAATAACAACAATGTTGCTCTTATAAAGCAGATGGAACATATTAGCATACCAATGATGCCATAACATGTTGTCACGAATTTAAGACCCCCTGTTGACTTGTTTCCTTCATGTATCCTTCTCAAAAGGTCACAACACTCTATTTCTGAGTATACTGTAGAATCTTCAGAGATATTTAATTCCGATGGCTCCAATCTATCAATCTTTAAGACTCTCCAAAAGGTTCTGTTCTTATCTCTTCCAATCATATAAAATTTCTGCATATAGAAGAATAACAAAGTGCTTTATATTAGTCTCCACAGAAGGAAAGTGAAGAACCAAATAAGATAAAAAAAAGAAATGAATGGTGATACACTTATCCTATCAAGATCCGCCAACCACTCAAGGAAAATCCTAAGATTATAAACAGTCTTCAAAATGAGATTGAAGTGTCTCAAGAGTTGTGACTAAGTTTCAGAGATATTGAAAATAAAAGGTAAGAGTAGAAAACATGGATACTAGAGCAATCAAAGGCAGTATTCCAAAGGAAGACTTCTTGATACAAAAGCAACTCAATAGCTAAATTCTTGTTCAAGGAGGTAAAATGGATCCAACAAGTGGCATTCTTTCTTTTATTGAAAGCTTTTTGGGTGTTAGCATAACCATTGCTGCATTTAACATTTCTCAAGAAAGAAATAACATTACATTATTTAAAAGAAATACACCAGACTAAAAATTAAATGAACTTCTGAAAGCAAGAAGCAAAGATTGATTGCTTTATAACAAAGACAAAAATCTACGCCGTGTGAGAAATATTGTAAAACCGTGGATAATTGGAGTTTATGAGCCATTTGTCTGCGAGAGCGCATTATACTATAATTTGAAGCATTCAGCATACAATCACAATCACAAGCAAATGTATGAAATCTTGTTCATTGTAGGCTTGTAGGCTTACTAAACCTCTGGGAATTTAGAATCTAGATACAGAACCTTCAACATGGGTTCGTAATCGTAACCACAGAAAATAGGGGGAGGAATTATGTGAAATGTAGATATGAGTTTTTATACAAACGGCGAAAAAGATATAGATATATATATATATATATATACCGAGCGAGTTTCGTAGAGTCTGAACTTCTGCATATAGCAGGACTTGAGGTCAGCTCCATCGGCGGCAATACAGCTCTGGTTGTTCTCGTTCGCTAAATCCATCAGTGTTCAGATCCCGAGTCTCAAAAGAGCTCGGGTTTTACAACAACAACAGCAATAGAGATTTCAAGAGATCAAAATATGAAGAAAAAAAAAACTAGAGTTTATGCTTGATTAGAAGAAGTAAGAACATCTTGTATTCACAGAGAAAAAAGTCTGAAGCCTTTACATCAATGGAATCTACAAAAGCATAAACAGAGGTTTACATACACAATGAGACCGAGAAAGTACTGAAGAATCAAAACAAGAAAACTGAAAATCTAAACAAGCAGAGAATCCCGGAGGAAGAGAGAAATTAGGAGGAGGAAGTTTAGGGAAATGGTGAAACAGAAGGCGAGCAAGAAGCAGATTCTTTGTTATTATTGTGTGAGATTGGTGGGATTTCGAGACGAAAAGCACGGTAATGTGAGATTATGAGATCGTTAGCGAAGCATAAGGAAGAAAGCCACTGCTTCGGCGACTGCATCCACACAAAAAAAAAACAAACAAACAAATAACAAAACCGTAACTCTATTGCCTTTGATGAATGAATAACGCACAGCATCGGAAAAGGAAAAATATAGGCAAAAATACATTTTTCTTCCCATAAGTTTATATTAATTTTTTAATTTCATTCTCAGTGTTTGTTTATAGTCAATTTTGTCCTTGTAGTTTCATGTTTTAATCAATTTTATTTTTTACTCTTATTTCATTTGACAAATTAACGATGTGTTAGAAAAGAACTCAAAGCCTAACTCAAATAAAAAGTTACGATGGAGCCTGTCGTTAGTTTATTGGATGACGAAGATAGACAAAGAATAAAATCGACCAAAATATACAAACAACGGTCTAGTGTTGTGGTTGGCAAATTGCACCCTATGTGAGAGGAACCAGGTTCAATCTCTACAATCGACATTGTTAGCTTTAAATTGTTCACTTTTTTGCTCGAATGAAATTAGTCTTCATCTAAATAATTACACAGATAGACGGAGGAAATTTATAGTTTCAAAAAAAAATGACCAAAATATGAAACTTTGGAAATGAAATTAACAATACAAATATTGGAGATAAAATTAAAAATTGATATAAAACTTAAGGATGAAAATGATGTTTTGACCAAATATATATTAATAATTATTGCTTTAAAATAAAGTGGAAATTTCCTTCTTCCTTTTTTCTCATTTTCCTTTTGAATGTGTAATTTCTGGCTAAATTCATTATTTATTTTAGAGTAATTAAAGAGTATATAGGTAAGAATAGTTATTTTTGTTAAAACATTTAAGTTCTCCCTGAGTTCTGATTTCTTTCCTTAAAAAAATTTGAATTATAAAATGTAATAATTAATAAAATATTTTTGTATGAACCATGAGTGCCTTCAACTTATTATGCAAACAGCAAAAGATAGATTTTTTTTTTGGTACAAAGCAAAAGATAGATTTTTTTTTTTAGTACAAAGCAAAAGATAGATTTTGTTTGTTAATACTTTGATTATAAAACAAAATTAAGTATTTTTCACAAAAGATATTTTGAAGATTTTTCTCCACCTTTTAATGATAAAAAAAATAGTAAGTAACAAAAATATTTAGGAAGCTAAAAGCTAATCAATTTTAAAATCAATTTTGAAAAAGCAAATTAGAATTTCATTTTATTTTTTAGAAAAATAAAGGGAAGTGATGCAAAAAAAAAAAAGCTACTTGAAGTTTAGCCCAACTTTATACCATTTTGAAAAACATTAACTGCAATTCTAAATCTACTTCATATTTTATAAGCATATCAGGAGTTTAAGACAATAAATAAATTAATATTATTGGAAAAAGTTAGATATAAATATAATGACTTGTTTTTTATTTAAATCCTTGATTTTTCTGACCAACAAAAAAGTCCCTAAATTTCAATAGAAAAATGTTGTATGTTAACAATTTATCTTTTATATGACATATATTATAAATGATTTATCAAATATATGGAAACAACATTTAGTACTAAAATTATAGAAAAATATCAATATATGAATAATTAGTATATTATTTAACTTTTTTCTGAAAAAATATTTTTTCAGAGAATTTCTGTTACAACTAATACTACTTTAATGATCTAATAGAGTTAATAAATTTTTTCTATAAAAAATATTAAATAAAAATATTGCTATCTTCTTACCATATAATCCACCGTATTTTAAAATTCAGATAATTAGCATATGTAGCTTGTGAGGTATTATTTTAACCTTTCACTATGATTAATATTATTTTTTGGGTATAGATAAAAAAAATATTTTTTTTTCAAGTCGTAAAATAATAAATTATGACTCTTTGGAATTTCATATCTATATTTTCTTAATAAAAATGTTATTACCCAACCAACAATTTAGTATTTAGTATTCTTAAAAAAATAGTCTGATGACATAAATAAAATAATAAAAAGAAGAAGAAGAATGATGATATTAAAATTAGAAAGAAAAGATGAATACATTGAGTTGATTCCACGCAGGGATGGAATATACTAATGTGCCTTCCAAAGTGGCTTCAAACCACCCAATCATATCATATGATTTTTTGAATTTTTAATATATTTCTGACTTCCCACCAAGTTACACGTCCACGTTGGATGACCACATTTTCCTTATATTATTTATTTCTTTATTCAAATACTAATATTTGGTAACATTTTATTATTTGTATATTTTCTTTATTCATAGATGAATTGTATATGTATTAAGGTGCATGAAAATATTAGAGTAAATTACACTTTAGTATCATGTAATTTGACTAATTTTCACATTAGTACCTTGAGATATAAAACGTATCACTTTGGTATCCTAGATTTTTCACTGTTAACAAAAATGGGTCATATGTTTACTTCCATTAGCATTAATAGAAAGTCTTCCAATATGGGTAAACGCACTTGATGACGTTCGGAGAGTCTCACAATATGGTAATTGCATTTATAAAGTCTTCAACTCAAAATTTTGTTTAAGCGATAACAAGCTGCTCACCACTTGGACGAATACCTTGTTAATAGTTGAACCTAGTTTAATTGCTTTATTTTGTAGTAATAATAGTGGTGATGTGATAGTGAGGCAACAAAACGCACAAAAATTTGAAAATGAAGGAACTCTAGAGAATTTGATCAAGGTTATTGAGTAGACCTGATCGCGGACCGGGCTCACTAAAATACGGGCCGGGCTTTAGGGGGTAATAACGAACTAAAATTAGGCCCGAGTCCGGGCTCGAGCCCGTTTTTTATAAATGTGGACCGGGCTTGATCAATGTTATAAAAACCGGACCGGACATTCAACCGGTCGAGGTAGGGGTTCAAGGTTCAATGGTTCAACCGGGGTCCAACCGGGGTCGAACCGTTAGCAAATAAATAAATTAAAAATAATAAAAAAAAGCTTAAAAATGATAAAATTCTAATTCCAATAATATAGATATAGTCAATTTTCATAATATTCATCAATATAATGTCATCAAATGAAATTTTATGATCACTTTCTCTATCAAATTTTGGTTCATAATCAACATTATCTAATATTTTACCCATAACTATTGAAAAAGACAAAAAAAAATCAAAAAGGGAAAAAAAAAATGAAAAATCACATTATAAAATGGTTCAACCGGTTTACCACCGGTTCAGTCCGGTTTTCCGGTTCTTGGCCGGTTCGACCGGTTCTTGAGCGGTTCTTTGGCTAGCCGATTCTGGGAGTGACTCGGACCGGCCTGGTGCCCGGTTCACGGTCCAACCGGTTGAACCGGCCGGTCCGGTTCGGTTTTGATAACCATGGGCTTGATTGCGGGCTTTTTTATATAATTTGTTTTTTGCCAAACTTTTTTATATAATTGAAAGTTGAAACAAAATGATCACACACTGTGTGATTAATTATTAATCAATTATACAAATGCTCAAGTTAATTAATTATTTGCCCCTGTTAATGTATGTATAATATAAGTATAGACTAGACTGATGAGAGGCATGCCATTTGATTTTCACATTATCAAATTGATCAGACACAATTTGAAAATAGTATATAATATATTTAGGTATATGATTATATTTATATATATATTATATATATATTATTTCATATTTATATGATTATATATTTAGGTATTGGTATTATAGTATATAATATAATACATATATATATTAATACGGGCCGGGCTGAAAAAAAGCCCGAGCCCGGCCCGTATTAAAACGGGCTTTTTAAAATTCGGGCTCGTTTTTTTCGGGCTCCTTTTCAATTTTTTTGGGCCGGGTAAATCGGGCCGAACGGGCTTTCGGGCTCATGATCAGGTCTATTATTGAGAGTAGGGATGCTCATGGTTAGGGTCAAAGTAGAGTATCATGATCCTCGAACCCATAGGGAAAAATTTATCTCCATCTCTAAACTTGTACCCGTGTAGATATCAAATTCAATCATATTTCCGTACGTGACAAATAGTTGAATGTAAAATTTATGGGTACTCATTGAGTATGAACATTTTGTTCATCTCTAATTAAAAGGCATAGAAGAATGTGTTTGATATATCTTAAAAAAGAAAAAAGTAATGATAAAAGAGAGTAAGTAGAGGATAGCTTTTATTGCATAACAATAACTAGGTTGGACTTCCTCTTAAGAAGAGTTATAATTTGAGTATTAGGAAAGAACATATTAAATTTTAAATAGGAGTTTATTACAAAAAAAATTAAATAGGAGTTTATAAATTAACCTCTACAAAGTATGAGTTAATAATTCAATACTTGAAAGTCTAATTTACATTCTTTAATCTTCGTAAAAGTTGTGGAATCAATATATTTTAGTCATTTAAGCCTCATAATTTCTAAAAATTAGTTTAATATACCAAACTACACTATTTTCACAACTTTCAAGAATTAAAGTATGTAATCTACAAGATTTTGAGTTCTCAACTCATATATATTTTAGTGACCAAATTTAATATTTACTCAATCTTAAATGATTATCAAAAGGTGGGTAAGTAACAATTTATAAAAGCATTTGTAAATAAAAAAAATTTGGATAGTACATTTACGAAATTTATACTTTTAGGCATAAAATGAACATAAATGATTTTCAAAAGATGGTTAAATTAATATGGAACATCTTTTTTTAAGACAGAATCAAACATATATTTAACTTCATATCTTAAATCTCTGACATATAAATTCTTTTAATAGGGTAAATAAGATGAAGAATAACACAAATCAATAAAATTAGTCCAAATGATAAACATTTTGATATCGTTTAACTAAGATATGAGTTCAAGACCAAGATGTAATTATATTTACGGTAAATTCTACTTTGGTATTCTATTCTATTGACCAATTCTACTTTGATACCATGTTCTTTTAAAAGTGACACTTTAATACCCTATTCTTTCAAAAATGTCATTTTGGTATCCTATTCTTTCAAAAGTGACATTTTGGTATTCAGTTATTTGGACCAATTTCACTTTGGTACCCTAAAAAAGATAGAATATGGTAACAAATAGTGAAAGAACAAGATACCAAAGTGAAATTGGTCCAAAAAATAGAGTACTAAAATGTCACTTTTGAAAAATTAATGTACCAAAATGACATTTTTGAAAGAACTACTCAAGTGTATTTAAGAAAAAGAAAGAACTACTAAAGTGTCACTTTTGAAAGAACAATGTACCAAAGTAGATTCTAGGGTATCCAAATCTTACTTAAACGATATCAAACTGTTTAACCTAATCTTAAATCTCTCCTATTATAATCAAATATACGCCCTAAGTAAAATCTAAATTTGTTCAATAAAACTTTAGATACCTTGTAGAAATCCACAATCCTCATAATAGAAAAAAAGTCAGAGATTTTTCTTTTGAGCAACACACTCAAAGAAAAAGACACATTTGATGATCCAAAAGAGTAAATTCTTATGAAACAAAATTTACATGTATTAGAATTGTATCATAAGAATTTACTCTTTTGGATCATCCAAAAGGTACTAATATATGCTATATTTCTTTAAACTTTATTTTTTTTCTCTGTTTTATTTATAGTATCAATTTTGGAGCTTATGGTCAGTTATCTTGTGTGATTTTTAAATCATTATCATTTATAGTTTTCATGTTATCTTCTATAACATTTGCGAAAGTGTTGGTATATTATTGGGGCATCCAAGCGCGTATCTAGTTATTTAATATATTAATACACGTTTTTCTTGACATTTTAATTCTTCATCTTTGACAAAATATGATTCAACTTTGACTAATTAATGCCTCTCTTTTTAAAACTTATTTATTGTGTCATTATGCCATCTAAGGCATAATGTATCCCGTATCCCACATCCTTGGACTTTTTTCACCGATGCACAAACTGCATTTTTATTATTTCTAGAAAGAATTAATCAAAAAATATTTTCTATAGATGACCAGATGTGACAACTTTTCTTTTCTTTTTTTTTTTTTAAAAATCCATCTGCCTTTTGCTTAGTCCATGCTCTGGACACGTGTCCAGATATATATTATATTAAAATTTCAAATTATATAAAAATTATATCTAAAATATTATTATTTTCAGAAAATTTTAAAATTAAATTAAAGTGAATAAAAATAAAAATTTATAAAATTTATTCATATTTAAAAATTATCTCAAATATTTCTATTTTGATAAAATTTCAAAATTAAATTAAAATTAGGCAAAAATACTAATTTCGTCTCTAAATTTTACACCAACTGTCAATTTCGTCCCCAATTTGTTTTTTGTTAATTTCGTCCCTAATGTTTCACATTTTTGTCAATTGTATCCCTTAACTAACTTCTTTCAATAAATTAACGAGAAACTGCATCATGTTTTTCAATATGAGTTAGAATTTGAGTTTATTTTTCTATCAATTTTACATTATATATCATTAGCCACATAGATTATGTCGACAATATTTGGCTAAATTAAAAGCAAAGGATAACACATTGTCATAGAATAACAACAAAAAGGGTGTGATCTGATAACAACACAAAAACTATGTCATCTTATATGACAGGGTTTGCAATGACATTTTTTTAATTAAAACTCCAATTTTACCCTTTTTTGTTGATTATTTTATAAAACTTATTATTTGGTCCCTAAATTTACACCGAATCAACTAATTTGTCTATGAATATTAAAATATATGACCCATTCCTCGAATTATTGCAATTGTTAATAATTTGGTCCTTGGGTCAAATTCAGGGATAAAAACAATTAGTATAAATTTAGGGACAAAAAGTATTAATTAGGTATAAATTTAGGACCAAAAAGTATAAAATCAATTCAAATTCAAGGACCAAATCATGTATTTTGTTTGAATATATATATTTTGAATAATTACTTACATATTGATTTTGAAAATATCAACATATGTTTTTAAGATGTTGGTAGGGTAAACATGTAAATTTAAAGAAGATTAATGTTATTAATAGATAATACCCAACATATGCATCTAACATATATGATTTCTACTATTGTCATACCAAATGTTGATATGATGCAGTCTCTCGTTAATTTATTGAAAGAAGTTAGTTAAAGGATAAAATTGACAAAAATGTGAAAGATTGGGGACGAAATTGACAGTTGGTGTAAAATTTATGGACGAAATTAGTACTTTTGCCTAATTTTAATTTAATTTTGAAATTTTATCAAAATAGAAATATTTGAGATGATTTTTAAATATGAATAAATTTTATCATTTTTATTTTTATTCACTTTAATTTAATTTTACAATTTTCTGAAAATAATAATATTTTAGATGTAATTTTTATATAATTAAAAATTTTAATATAATATATAATATGGGACACGTGTCCAGAGCATGGTCTAAGAAAAAGCAGATGGACTTTTTAAAAAAAAAAGG
>QANZ01007789.1:25346-45438 GCA_003254925.1 Chamaecrista fasciculata
TTATATATATATATATATATATGATGAAGCTATAAGCGAAGATTGTTTAGATGACTAAAATAAGAAAACTTAAAGCATGGAGGGGTGGATCGTCGCTGGCCACTCCGAAACCTAAATCAATAAAAAGATTCTAAAGAGAAAGTAAAATATCAAAATATAATGAAAAATGGTTATGCGTACATTTCTAATGACAAATATTATCTTACTTATAAACGTTCAAAATACCCATAAAACGATAATCCTTAAAGAAGAAATCTGTAAATTTATTATTTCTATTGAGATTCTTGAGGATATAATCAATTCAGTTGAGAGATTTATGGGCCATATTAATATTTTAATATTTCATTATTTAAATTTAAAAATAAATTAAATAATTTCAGAAAAAAGAAAACCAATTAAATTTATCATATCACCACTCTTTTATCGGCCCACTAGCTTGTAAAAGAATAAAATGTATTAAGAAATAAGTTGGATTTGACATTGGCTTGTCAATTATTCTCATAGCGTTATCATCTTAATCTCCTTTCACTAACAGCCTTTTTAAACATATTATTGTCCGTGGTTTGGTTTTTCTTTGTATGAAAATTTTTTAAGTTGTACTCTTCAAATAAAATATCGATTGAAATGAATTTTTATAGGTGATTAATTATGAAGTGCTTATTCAAGGTTAGAAAACTCCAATAATCATAGGAGAAAACTTACAAAAAAAGACACAATGGGAGTGGGACCCGTCAGTCACTTTGATGCCAAAGTGAAAGAGATATTTAAAAGAAAGAGAACTCAGAGTGAGAGAATATAAGTGCTTATCTTTCTAATGTAAGTTGCATAAGGTGGCAGAGAGCTTATGGCAAAAAATCACATGCAAGTAGTTCTTATTCGTCAACATTTTTTTTCATAAAAAATATTAATGCGAGTCGCACCCAATATAAATTAAGTGGTAAATTATAAAAATGATCTCTGTTGTTTGGTCTACTTACACAATGATACCTTGTAATTCAAAAAGTTACTGATTTGAGGCATATGATTTGCATTGTTAGCACATTGAGATTTTTCCATTAAAATTTAACTAAAAATGGTAGGTTAAAATCTCATTTCAGTCCTTAATTAAAGATCAAAATGGAATATAGTGCAAATATTAAGGACCAAAATAAAATTTTCACCTACCATCTTCAATTAGTTTTTAGGCCCCATTGTGTTTTTTTTTGGTAAAATTGAAAAAACAGTGAAAGAAGTACAAAAATACTAAACATTAAGACCTAGCAGGCACGAGGTGCCTGCCCGAGTGGAACAATCACCATCCTTGACCGACCTAGACCTAGACAGAGCTAAATTACTACGTAGAACAGAAGTTTTCAAAAGAACAATTAAAGACATCCCTATATTTACCAATTCTGCAATTAATTTTGTGAATAGCGGAAATCGGCGAGACCATAGTGTCCCTCCACACCACGGCCCCATTGTGTTAAAGGTGCAAACCAAAGGTTCCAATTTGTAACTTTTTGAACCACAAGGTACTATCATGTAGATAGGCCAAACCCCAAGGACCATTTTTGTATTTTATCCCAAATTATAAATAAAATTTTATTTGTTAAAATAATTATACTTTTTGAAATAATTTAATTGATTTTTTTTAAAATTGTAATATGTTAAATTTAAGAATACTTCAATTTTAAATAAAATAATTTATGAAGTCTAAATTTGAATTTACGTTTAAGTTTTGACATTTAGTTATTTATCCTATTTAATAAAAATATATTAAAATCATCATTATATATAATGTTTTAAGATAAAATTTAGATTGAATTAAGAATATATAATGATTTAAGGTAAAATTTGTTTAATAAAGTCATTGTATATATAACTATTTTTTCAATAAAACATAGGTCAAAATCTCATTGTGGTCTCTAATGTTTACTCCAAATTTTGTTTTGGTCCTCAATGTTTCCCAGTAGTTCAGTTTTGGTCCCTAATGTTTCCTAATATAGGTTCAATAATTGGTTTCTAACAACTGAATATGATTATATCTCTCTAGCTCATTTTAATTAAGACCAAATGTGACAAAATTAAATCTACAAATTACTCTTGATGAGCTTTTTCTCTTCCCCTTTAGAGTGGTTGGCAAACAAAGTTAAATTAAGCCTAAAACCAAGCTCGAAAATGGGCCCCTCGTTTCATGAAGTTGGTCATATCTCTCTTATTTCAAGTTTGAATGTAACAAAATCGAAGCTAGGGGTCACTATTGATATTTTTTTCTCTTTCCAAGTGGGCAAATGAGGTAAAATAATACTTCAAAGTAGATTTAGTCAAAACATCAATACAAAATTTGTGAATATTAGTTGATCTCGTTTGCCAATAACTCCAACTAGGCAGAAAAAGAACTCATAAGAGTAACCCATAGTTCTAATTTCATCGCATTTGGATTTGAAGTGAGGGAGATACAATCAACTTCATGAAACAATAGACTCAGTTTTTGGCTTTAACCTTTTTGCAGACGGCTCTAATTGGGAAGAGAAAGAACTCATCAAGAATAATCCGTAGCTTCAATTTTGTCTCATTCAAACTTAAACCAAAGAGATATGGTCATATTCAGTAGTTAGGGACTAAAATGCAATCATGAAACAATAGACTCATTTTTTGGCTTTAACCTTGTTTGCAGATGACTCTAATTGAGAAGAGAAAGAACTCATCAAGAGTAATCTGTAACTTCAATTTTGTCTCTTTCAGACTTAAACCAAAGAGATATGGCCATATTCAGTAGTTAGGGACTAAAATGCAATTGTTGGGAAACATTAAGGACCAAAATTGAACAAAAAAATTTGGGGACCAAAACAAAATTGAAGATAAACATTAGAGAGAAAAATGAGATCTTGACCTAAAATATAGAATGATTTAAATAAATTTAAATTGGATTAAGAATATGTTAAATTTAACCTTTTAAAGTCATTGAAGGGTTTTGGAGCTAGACCTGACTTGGAGATCAAAATATGATTAACAAATAAACATGGAAGGTATTAACCTAAACGCCTCGCTAGAAACTTTGATCTACCAGTCAACATGTCTTATCTACTAAAGATAAGACCATAATACATAATTGATTACGAAGGAAAAACTTATATTTTATTTAATTCTAAACTAAAAAATATTATTTGCTTAACAAAATATATAATGGTCTGAGTAGTAAACAATTTGGTATCGCTTAATAAAATTTTATATTCAAAACCTTTTGAATACAATTATTTTTATTAGGAAAGTCTCAAATCATAATTAGGTACATACATAATATAAGTCATGTTCGAATTAACTGGAACAAAACCCTAGAAACTAAATAAACAACCAAAAAACATCCCCAGCCATTGAGACTTATATCCAAAAGACACGTATAGTAAGATTTTAATCTTACTTAACTATAAAAGCACAAAGGATTTAAAATTTAGTCATTAGTCACACCCTCCTTTTATACACATATATATTAATTAACAAGTATTAATTGTTAAATAAAATTACATGATTTAATTTTAATTATATATAGAAGTCATTTCTATCAAAACATAAATAATAATAATAAACTTTTGACATGACAACAATTAATGTAATAGATGTAAAAAAACAGAGTATGAGAAAAAAAAATTGTGAATATTGAGGTATGAGCAATTCATTTTTTTTAAGATATTATGATTATGATTATACTATAAGATAATTTATAATAGATCTCTCTTTAAAATACAACGATACTGAACTTTTTTATTTATAGAGTATGAATGTGCGTAACAAACAGACATTTGTTGGATGAGTACTCCGGATAGATATATTTTTTTGTTCAAACAATTGCTTCATTTCAAATTTTAAAAATAATTAATCTGATTAGGTTTTAATTTAGAGAAGTCCAAATCTTTTTAATATATATATATTGATGAACTAGGTTCTGGTCGGGGGTCATTACCTGGTTCAGATGAGGCAACTCTGGGTTCAAGGTTACCTGCAAGACAATGAACACACAGGGTGGCCCTGCGATTCACCTCCGATGCTTAAGTTAGTAAGGGTTATGAGCTGATAATCTCAATTGACTGAGTAGAGAGCGTACCTTTTTCCAGTGTGAAGGTTTAACCTTTTATACTGGCTGAGGGAAATCTGTTGTGATCTTGCCATAAATGCCTGGATGCTTGATTGTGATCCTGGCCGATCTGATTGTGATCCTTGGCTCCCACGTAATTTCCTTTTTTGTGAAAGGTGCCTTGATGACCAAGGCGCTATCAAGGGGAAGGATCTCTGATGGATCTGTCTTGATTGACAACGGATCTTGTGCAATCATTGATTGGTTCCTGATTGATTTAGGGAACGTTTCCTTATTTGTTGATACGTGGACGCCCATATCTCACGTGGCTGTGGGCGTCCTCGGCTAAGCGAGATGTAGGACGTTCATGTCCATGTGACCCATCTGGTGGGCTTGTAGCCTGTTGGATCAAGGGCATGTTCTGCCATTTGGGTCTCCTTTTATTGGACCTATTATCATATATATATATATATATATATTAATATGTCACAAATATTAACACACATACATTCGTGTGTATATATATAATTACTTAATTGAGATTCTAAACTATATATAATGAAATACTCTTTTATTTGTCCAAATTTTCATTCCTATCTTACAAACTACTCAACAATATATTTTTGGATAAATTACATAAAAGGACCCTGTGGTTTGGGCCATTTTCAGATAGAGTTCTTGTGGTTTAAAAAGCGTCAAATTGGGGTCTGTAGTTTCCTCTGTTAGCAAATAGGGTCCCAAGTGGTTTTTTTCCATCTAAATCAACGGAGCCAGGTTAGAATGAATTTCAAGGTGGACTGTTTTGTAATTTAAGCATGTTTTCTATTAAAACAAACTAAAAGGTTATTTTTGCAATTTGAACCAAAATGCAATAAGAGTAAAGAACACACAGTAAGATCGACAGTGTGTTTTTTGGGTCAAGAACGGAGGTACTTTGCATCGACGAGAAGGTGTGTTGGTGTATCGATCGTCGGAGTTGATCAACGGCGGACGGAGAGCAAATCTGGTCGACTAAAAATGCAGATCTCGTTAGTCGAACAGGCATAGTGTTTTTTTTTTTCGTCTTGCTCGGGATCAGATTTAGCGCGTTGTGGATCAAATGGTAGACGATGACCAAGCAATTTGCGAACTGGACAAGCCTCGGCAGTCTATGATCAGAAAATCTCAGACATCTGGAATGGATATCTCCGACAATGGAAATTTTGAAGCTCTTCCGCCACGCCATTGAACACAATCCCTCTTACAAAACGTCATCGAACTCCAAAATCAACACGGAGAAGCAAGAGTAACAAAATTGAAAATGGGAAGTCAGCGAGTGAAGGAAGTAATCAGATTCAGAGACCTGAAAAGACGAGCAACGTGAGATCTGCGTTTTGGTTCAAATTGTAAAATAGTCCTTTTTTTAGTTTGTTTAAATAGAAAAAATGCTCAAATTACAAAACAGTCCACCTTGAAATTCATTCTAACCTGACTCCGTTAATTTGGATGGAAAAAAATCACCTGGAACCCTATTTGCTAACGGAGGTAACCACGTGCCCCAATTTGACACCTTTTAAACCACATGGACCTTATCTGAAAATGACCCAAACAACATAATCTTTTTGTGTAATTTACCTTAATTTTTTTTAATTATAGTTGACTTAGGCATCAAATTGTATAAAGGGCAAAGGCGCACATATTTTGACAATTGAAATTATAAAAAAGAAAACCATGCCATGATTTAAAATTTTAAAATATGTTTCTAAAATTCTTCAATAGAAATATAATATAGAAGAAGTATTTTAAAAAGGCTGAATCACATGATACGTGTCTATAAAATATCAAAAATACCAAAAAATCATATTTTGACTAAAATGTTCGAGAAAAACATATAAGGCCAAAGTGCGAATTTGGTCTTATAACTTTGTTGCAATTCACAAATCAGTCCTATAACTTTTTTTGTCTCGAATTTGGTCCTATAACTTTGCTCCAGTTCCCAAATCAGTCCTATAACTTTTTTTGTCTCGTATTTGGTCCTGTATCTTTGCTCTAGGTTCCAAATCAGTCCTATATCTTTTTTTGTCTCAGTTTTGGTCCCATATGTTTTGAAAACCTCCCACTGTTAGTCCTCCGTCTATTTTAAATTATAGTTAAGTCCTGAAAACTTCAAGTCCCTTTCACTTTAGTCCCTGACTATCAAAATGAAAGTGAAAGAGCATCCTTGAAGATTCGCAAACCTTATATCTTGGTCCCTAATACATGAGTTCTTCATGAAATGGAATAGAAATACAAAAACAACACAAATTAAACCAAATGACAGAGGGACCAAAACTGAAAACGCATAAAATTTAAAACCCACTAGAAAATGCTCAAACTAGCCGAAAAACATACGAAAATCGCCGAGAAACTCAAGAATTCATCCAGAAACCTCAATTCTCAATGAAATCTCACTCAAATAATCACCTTAAAATGTTTTAAAAAAGAATTTTAAAAAATCCAAACTTTTGAGGGAGGTGATAGAAGAAATGTAAGGGATTTTAGAACTTCTCTCTCGGAATCACCAAATGTAAGGGACTCTTCTATCACCTCCCTCCTCAAAAGTGTGGATTTTCGAAAATTCTTTCTTAAAGCATTTGAGGACGATTATTTGAGAGAGATTTCAGTGAGAATTGGAGTTTTTGAATGAGTTTTTGAGTTTCTCGTCGATTTTTGTACGTTTTCCAGTGGGTTTTAAATTTTATGCGTTTTCAGTTTTGGTCCATCTGTCATTTGCTTTAATTTGTGTTGTTTTTCCATTTCTATTCCATTTCATGAAGAATTCATGGATTAGGGACTAAGATGTAAGGTTTGAGAATCTTCAAGGATGCTCTATCACTCTTATTTTGATAGTCAGGGACTAAAGTGAAAGGAACTTGAAGTTTTCAGGACTAAGCTATAATTTAAAAATGACAGAGAACTAACGGTGAGAGGTTTTCAAAACATATGGGACCAAAATTGAGAAAAAAAAAGATATAGGACTGATTTGAGACCTGGAAAAAAGATACAGGACCAAATACGAGACAAAAAAAGTTATAGGACTGATTTGGGAACTGGAGCAAAGTTATAGGACCAAATTCTAGACAAAAAAAGTTATAAGACTAATTTGGGAACTGTAGCAAAGTTACAGGACCAAATTCGCACTTTGGCCAACATATAAAGATAATTCTTAAATTTGTTTGGTAGAATCATAAACTAAAATGGTCGTGGTCCCACGTAAAATTAATTAATATAAGGCTAAATCTAAATTGTTATATTTATTTTAAGGCCAAAGTCTCGAATTGGTCTGTTATTATGGGTAGATTTCAAATTAGTCTTGTATCTTTTATTTGTTTTAGGTTGGTCCTATATATATTTTTAAATTGTTTCAAATTGATCCTAAAAATATTAAATATGGTTATATTTCTTTCGTTTCAAGCTCAAGGCAACAAATTCAGAACTACAAGTTTCTTTCGACAAGTACTTTGAGATCATCAACAAATAAGATCAAATCGAAACCCAAAAGTGAGTAACTCATTTTACAATCAAATAAATGAAATTAATCATATCTCTTTCATTTTAAGTCTGGATGTAACGAGTTTGAAACTATATACTTACTTTTGAAGAGTTCTTTCTCTGGTCAGTTAAGATCACTAGTAAATAAAGTCAAATTGGTTCTTGAAATTAGATTTGGGACTAATTTGAAATAGTATGGAAACAAATAAGATCAATCTATAATAAATAAAAGATAAAGGATCAATTTGAAATCCACCTCATACATAAAGGACCAATTTGAAACTTTGGCCTTACTTTAAAAGTGGTGGGGGTGGGGATATGATAATGAGATGAAGTTTTCAACGTTGCCAGATATAAGAGGGAAGTGGAGACAGCTATGAGGATGACGTGGACGTTTCATTTGAAGCACGTGATCTGTGAGAAATACGCCACGTGTCTTGTACTTTAATCGTTTATCCAATCATTTACGTTACAGCTGTCACTTCTGGAAACCACCAATTCACACTTGCGGCAAGTGGTAAGTAGAGTTATCACAAATTCTAAAAGGGTAGTTCTATGTATAGTACACCCCCAAGTCCCCCCAATCATTCGCTTTCATTTTTTTGTGTAACTTTTTTAGGGTAAATTACAATTTGGTACCCTGTAGTTTGGTTATATTTCACTTTGGTACCCTATGGTTTAAAAAATGTTAATTTGATACCCTGTGGTATTCTCCATTAACACTTTGGTACCCTTTGGAGTTATTTTGTAATTTTATTCATATCAAATTTTGCAAATATTACATATTGACCCCAAATGTTTTTTTTTAATTTTTCATTATAGTCCTTAGATAATATGTATCCAGGGAACTATTTGTAATTTTCTAAAAAAATTTTGGGGTTATTATGTAATTTTTGCAAAATTTGTTATGATTAAAATTATAAAATAGCTCCAAAGGGTACCAAAGTGTTAATGGAGAATACTACAGGGTACCAAAGTGAAATATGACCAAACCACAGGGTGTCAAAGTGTAATTTACCCATTTTTTATATGTATAAATTAAAATTTTATTTCTGAAAAATGATTGAGTCAAGAATTAAATCTCTAAAATAATTAAAATATGCATTTAGATTTAGAAAGACCAAAATGTTATATTTTTTAGTTTGTGAAAAATTAAAATGATATACTATTTAATTCATAAAAAGAGTTAATTAATTTTTTATTTTTAAGGGGCTGAATTGTCATTTTGGTGATTTTTTTAAAATCAAATTGTTAATTTACTTTCTTTATTTTATAAAACATAGATTTCAAAACTAAAAAAATTAAATTGAACACTTGAGAGGTAGATATATAGCTATATTTAACTCTCCAAAGTATCACCCAATTTAAAATGGACTTAATTTATTGAAAAAAAAATGTCAAAACTTTAAATTGGTCTTAAATGAATGAGGTAGATTTCAAGTTGATCCTAAATATTTTATTCATTTCAAATTGGTCCTTTGTGTTTTTATAATTCTCAAATTGGTCTCAAATATACTTCCAGGACGTAATTTAACCTTATTTGTTAATAGTTTCAACGGATTAGAAAAATAATTCTTCAAGAATTAACACAGTTTTGAACTTATTGTATTTAGACTTGAAATAAAATATAGGGTAAATTACACTTTGGTACCTTGTGGTTTGACCCTATTTCACTTTGGTACCCTGTGGTTTGAAACTTGACACTTTTGTACCCTGTGGTATTCTCCATTAACACTTTGGTACCCTTTGAAGCTATTTTGTAATTTTAACCATAATAAATTTTGCAAAAATTACATATTGACCCCAATTTTTTTTAAAGTTTTCATTTTAGTCCCTTGATATATGTATCTATGGACCTATTTGTAATTTTTTGAAAATTTTTTGGAGTTAATATGTAATTTTTGCAAAATTTGTTATAATTAAAATTACAAAATAGCTCCAAATGGTACCAAAGTGTTAAATGGAGAATACCACAGGGTACCAAAGTGAAATAGGGTCAAATTACAGGACACCAAAGTGTAATTTACCCTAATATATATATTTTCCAAATTTGCTTATTTAGTTGTGAAACAAATTGAACGATCTACTTTCAGGACTCGATTGTTTGTTAATGACCTCAATTAGGTAAAAAAAAAAGTATTTGTCAAAAGCAACTCGTAACTTTAGATTCATTGTATTTGAACTTGAAACTAAAAATATATGACTACGTATTCATTAGTTTAACTACATATTCATTATAAAAATATAAAAGATCAATCTGAAATATTTATAACTAATTTAAAATCTACTCCATTCATTTGGGACTAACTTAAAGTTTTCACATTAGTTAAATATAAAAAGTCAAAACCAAAAGCACACAAAGTAAAATAAGTCGTTTTTTTTTTGCCTGAACAAGTCTTTCTTTTTTTAAAGATAGAGAGCTCAAAATAAAACTTGCTTTTACTTTTAAATAAGGTTAAAACTTTATTTTACATTCTTGAATTATATGGTAAATTTTGTTTTGATCCTTAAATTTTTTGCTTTGGTTTCTTTTAATTTTCAAACTTTTTTGTTTTTGATCGTTATGTAATTTTATCAGAATGCTAATGTAATTACTAGATTGCTAGAAAAATTATTATAATAATTATTATTAAAGCTACTTTTTTTATTTTCTTACAAAATTGTGCTTATATATATATAAAAAAAACATATGAGGATTGAGACGAATAAAGAAAGTAGCTAGGGTGTAATTTTTGTTCTGACTTGGTGGTTGATCACATCGTGTTGCTTTCAATGTTGAGCATCTTCATGTGTGACTTGCCACAAATCACAAATTGATAAGATGCAGCAACTTACAAAAGCAAACAATTTATATATATATATATAGAGAGAGAGAGAGAGAGAGAGAGCAATAATTGAGTGGACAAACGTAAGGCGTAAAATGTCAAAATAAAGCTTTATGATGATTCTTTTCTTATAAACTAAAAGTGAACATATATAATGAATTAATGATGATAGGTCAAAAACCTATTTTGGTCCATAATGTTTACTTCAAATTTCATTTTAGTTTTTAATGTTTCCTAAAAGTTTCATCATTGATCCCTAATTATTGAATATAGTCATATCCTATGAAGCATGGACACTTCATTTTGAAGGCGTGTCACCATGTCAGACACGTGTCAGTGTCCGACACTCGTACGACACTGACATGACACATATACATAAATTTTAGAATATAAATCAATTTTTTGTAACTTTAACATAACATATAAGAGAAAATAATAATAGATATGACATATATTATGAATAAAAATTGTAATTTTTAAATTTTTCATTAAAAATTATGAATATTTAATTATTTATATATATAAATGTATGCCGTGTCGTGTCGGGTAATTCTGAGAGTTTGGCGTGTCGCTGTGTCCGTGTCCGTGTCGTGTCCCGTGTCTGTGTCAGTGTCCATGCTTCATAGGTCATATCTCTTTAGTTTTAAACCTGAATATGATTAAATAAGAGCTATGGGTTAAATTCAATTCTTAAATATGAAAATGATTTTGGTCAAAACATCAATATAATATTAACTTTCGAAATACTATTTGACCTCGTTTATCAACAGTTCTAGCTAAATAAAGAAAGAGCTCGTAAAAAATAACTTGTAACTTCGATTCCATTGTATTTAGACTTGAAACAATAGAGATATGATCAAATTCATGAAACAAGTGACCCATTCTTTAAACCCGATTTTATGTTTGATTTGACCTCATTTACTGATTTTCTAACTAAGTAAAGAAACCACTAATCAACTTTGACATGTAGCTGTAATTTAATTGCATTCGAGTTTAAAATAAGAGAAATATGACTCATGCAAAAATAAAAAGAGAAATATGACCACATTTAATAGTGAGAGACCAATAATGAAACTTTTAAAAAGTATTAAGAATCAAAACAAAATAAAAAAATATTGGGGACCAAAATAGGTTTTTGACCATGATGATATGTAGAAGAATAGGATTCTTTTTTACCATTAGTATTACTATTAATTAATACTAAACTTAATTAAGTGCCTAACCTAACTATTAAAGTCTACAAAACTTGAATTATTATGGGAAAGTGAAATCTATGTCTATTCTCTTTTGTGTTTAATATATGTGGCATCCAAACTGCCACTTCTATTCCTCGCTTTAAATTCTCATTCCAGTTATTTCAACTCTTCTCAATTATTGCTTCTCTCTCTCTTTCATATACCTACTTATGGACACAAACATCTCGTCTCTTTTATTTTTCCAAAAGAAGAATTGAAGAAACTTCTAATTACTCCCTCCGCTTCTGAATATATGATGTTTTGGAGAATTTTTTTTTTCCAAAATATCTGATATTTTACAAATTCAAGATAGCATTAATTATTTGTTTACCATTTTATCCCTATTAAATATAGTAGAGTCATAAATGAATAAGCATTTTTCAAGTATTTCTATTATTTTCAATAGGGATAGTTTAGTCTTTTTATTTCATTTTCTCTTCATTCTATGTGAGCCAATCATTTCCTTAATCTGTGTGTATTTACCTTAAACATCAGATATATAAAACCGGAGGGAGTAATAAAAATGAAAATTTTGGTCCACATACATTTGAAATATATATATACTATTATATATCTTATATTATATGGCTCCACCCCTTTCTGGTCGTCCATGTTTAAAACTATAGTCTATGAAATTAAAAATAAGAGAAAATTTACTATTTAGTCTCTCTTTCTTTACTAAGTTAACAATTTAGTCCCTTAACGGGCACGCAAAGCAACTAGTATATATATATGTGTGGGGGACTTTTTGATAGTTAATTTTTTAAAACTATAGTATAAAAAAATATTTATTCAATATATTACAAATAAATATATAAAAAAATAATAGGCCAATATATACATATATAAATAAATAAAAATATCACCTCAATTTTTGTAATCCATGTTTCCACCCATGATTCCATGAAGCCATGATTTTTCATTCATGGACATATAGATGATGGTTTTTTTTTAAAATCATGAACTTTTATTTTTATTATTGGACATTAATTTCTTTTTTTCCTTCATTTTTTTCATTCATACCAATTTATATAATTTTTAATATTAAATTATTTTAAACTTTATTGTGCACACAAAACCCTCTAGTATATATATATCGACCTAAAGACACTTATTAAAAAACTCACACATTCAAATATATATAGACAAAAGTATTTTTTTAGTTTTCAAACTTTACCTCAGCTATCAATTTCATTCTCAATGTTTCACATTTTGGTCAATTTTATCATTTGATTAGTTTCTTTCAATAAATTAATGATAGATTTCATCCTGTTTTTTAATTTAAGTTTCTTTTCATATCAATTTTACATTACATGTTAATAGCAACAAATTTTGTCGTTTAATTGATTAAAGTAAGAACGATGAATAAAATTAATCAACATTTGAAACATTGAGGACAAAATTAATAATAAAAAAATTAATAATGAAATTGACAGTTAATATAAAGTTTGGAGACCAAAATAATACTTTTACCTCAATATATATATATATATATTCAATAGAGCCAATCTCTTGCACCATTTATATATGTGATATGGATTTGATTGGGGTTGCGATTCCTTATTAATGTTTATATTATTAGCATGAACTTCTAACATTGTAGAAGTTGTTTAACCATTCAATTGCATTAAAAAAGTATCAAAAAATAAAAAATAGGGTAAATTATACTTTGGTATCCTGTGGTTTGACCCTATTTCATTTTGATACCCTGTGGTTTTCTCCATTAACACTTTGGTACTCTTTGAAGCTATTTTGTAATTTTAACCATAACAAATTTTTCAACAATTACATATTCACCCCCAAATATTTTTTAAAGTTTTCATTTTAGTCCCTAGATAATATTTATCCAGGGACCTATTTGTAATTTTTTGAAATTATTTTGGGGTCAATATGTAATTTTTGCAAAACTTGTTATGGTTAAAATTACAAAATAGCTCCAAAGAGTACCAAAGTGTTAATGGAGAGTACCACAGGGTACCAAAGTGTCAGGTTTCAAACCACAGGGTACCAAAGTATAATTTATCCTAAAAAATATGTATATGATAAAATTTCTTTACATGGTCAATTATAAGATTAAAATAATTTAATTGTTTTAACTTATGTGTCATTTTATAATTAGTCAACCTTATGACATAAATATAAAGCCATGGCAATTTTAACTTAATATAATATTAGAGCCATTTTATGATTTTAGGATTAAAAAGATTAGTGTTTAATGGATTACTCATAATGCTCTGTACTAGGGGTGTTCAGCGGTTCGGGCCAACCCGCCAACTCGCAAAAACCAACCCAACCCGCAGGTTTGGGTTGGTTTGGTTTGGGCTGGCGGGTTGGTTTGGTTTGAAAATTCCTAGCCCGCAGTGGTTTGGGTTGGGCTGCGGGTTTCAGAATTCTGAGCCCGCTCAATCCAACCCAACCCGCCAACCCGCCACTTATGTATTTTTTATTTTTTTATTTTAATATATACATAAATAAATAATAATTAGCATAATACAAATGAATCTTGAGTTATCATTCCCCTTTAGCTTTAACACTACATGAAGTGACTTCACCTTCAATTAATCTTTTTTTTTCAATCATTCAATTAATCAATCTAATCTCTTTAATTTTTATCAATTTCACTTTTTTTCGAGAAGTCTAGAATTAGAATTTATAATTTTACTTGCTAAATACTACCGGGGTCGTGGGTTTTTCTATTTTCCTCTATTACTAACTTCACTTTATTGACTTATAATAATAAGAAATCTTTTTTCTCAAAATTCAATACAAAAAAATTGAAAGATTAAAAAAATTGTAGAGTCAAGTATTTTTTTTTAAAAAAAATATTGCAAATTGGAATGGGCTAGCCCGCCAACCCGCCCAACCCAACCCGCCATTGTTTGGTTTGGTTTGGTTTGGGCTAAAATATTTTTTTTCCAAAACCCAACCCAAACCAACCCGCCCTTAAAAAATTTCAGCCCAAACCAACCCGCCCTAAACCCAACCCAACCCAACCCGCGAACACCCCTACTCTGTACTCTCAAGTCTCAAGTGTCGAGGCGTGATGATATTTATTAGAGTCAAAATTAGTTGCGCAGTCCACTTGGTCCAGACATTAGGCCCAAAACAATTTTAGAGCCCCCAAAATGAAATTAAAAGCCCGTTGGCGTTTTTGAATTTTACTAATTTCCTTGATTCAATTAAGGAACATTTTGTAACACCTAATTGATTTTTTTGAAAAAAAGGCTTCCCTAATTGGGTTTATATTCTAACAAAAAAAGGTGAAAATACTCTTTTGGTCTCCAAATTTGACACCAACTGTCAATTTTAACCCCATTATTATGTGGTCAATTTTGCCCCTATTATTTTACACTAACATTTCATCCCTATTATTATAAATGTTTTCATATTAACCGCTGTTTAGAAAAGCACCGTTGGAGGTTTTTTAAAATCGCCAGCAATATTTGATTTTGGCATAGTGGTGAAAGATTAAAGTATGTTGGGGTAGATAAAGATAACTTTATGGTTGTGCTAAAGATATGTTTGCTATGTTTGTAGTTTTTCCTCTTATAAAATGGAAATATGAAAGTAACATATCACAACTCAATATAAAATCAAATTAGAGCTATACCATCTTTTTCTACTAGCTCTCGCTTTAATTAGTCTTAAAATAAGTTGTCATATAGAAAAAACATACATGATGACAAACACAACATATATTACTAGAGAGATGATGAAGGTTTAACTAATTTAGTTGATATAATTCCATGAGATTGTAAGGTTGTGCAAGCATGTGATCTTCACTACTCCAAATTGAAAGAGAGATTTGATGGTAGGCTTTTTCAATGGGATGAACAGCATCAAATATCACAAACTCTCTAACATCATCACATAATTCATACTCTTTCACACTTTTGACCCCTCCACAGCTTTGCCATCCTCTATAAGGACCACCCCCACAACATCCTATACTCCCTTCCTTGAACCCTTTAAACAACTCAAAAACAACAAAATATATCAATAATATATATATATATATGCTTGTGGGACAAATTAATAAGATGATAATTACGACATTTTTTTTAAGAAATGGACTATCCTAAGTTTTTTAGTAAAATATATACATTAATTATCAGAAAACTAAATTATATATCTACTCTAATTTTTGTTGGATTAATAGGTTAGTAACTTGAAAAATAATAAAAAAAATTAAATTAATAACAAATTTTTTTAGTAAAATAGATTATGATATGAAAGTTAATATCTGATTTTTAAAAAAAAAACAAAATTTGAAGAATATATCTATAGACTAGCTGTGTTAGATGCATGCTCAGGAAAAAAAAAACTATAAATCATAATAAAGTATAATATAATATCATGGTATATTTCTCCGAATACTTTTTTTTTTTGGGTATAAAATATAGTTAGATATAATAATAAAGTTAATAAAAGATGGATAATTTTATGAAAATTTGCATTGAACCCAATATTCACTTCTTCAACTTTAAAAATTGATTAAAAATATCTTAAACTTTTAATTTTGTATAACAATAAAAGCTGAATTAATGAATTGAAAAACAAGTTTTTTTTTTCAAGAGCTGAATTATGATGTGTTAATTGATCAATTAAATATAATTTTTTTAAAAGAATTCTTATAATTAAGTTGTCATATCATGATTTATTTACAAACAAAGTAATTAATTTAATTAGTCAAACCCATTTTCTAGAATTACTTTTTCTCACTCAACCACACCTTGACCAATAATAAATTCAAAGAAAAAGAAGAAATAATGATCTATTATATACATTACCATATTTTGATGGTGACTTTATTCTTTGATTTATAGAAGTGTAGAAATCAATGTATGAATATTTAAACTCTTGTAGGTGAGTATGCAGAGAATGTAAAGCTTCATTGAGTGCTTCATTGTGTAGTTTGACGACTTGTGTAATTTCTTCAACGCAGCCATCTCTATTAGGTGCGATTATTGCTTTAACTGCAGGTAAGCATCCTAAAGGAGGAAGGTTTAGAATTCCAAATTTTCTTCCTCCTTTCTCATATATTTCCTGAAAAGTCAAAACAATTCAAATTTGAACATTCACAAAACTCTAAAGGTTTTATTTTATTCCTTATTTTCTGTTTTTATTTTTATTTAAAAAAAATATAACTGAAAATATGTTTAGTATGTATTCATTGAAAAATAAATTAATAAATTAATTCTTGAAGATGATAAAAATTTCAATTTAACTACAATCTCAATATATAGAATTTCAAATTTTCTTCCTCCTTTCTCATGTATTTCTTGAAAAGTCAAAACTTCAAATTTGAAAATTCAATAAAAGGTCAAAAGGTAATTTTGGTCTTAAACGGATGTCTCAAAGTTTATTACTTTATTTTGGTTCATTATATTTCAAAATTTTTAAATTGGTCCTAAATGTTGACAAAATATTTCATTTTGGTCCTAAACGTTGGTAAAATGTTTTATTTTAGTTCTAAACTATTGAATTGGTCATATTTCTCTAGTCTCTCATTTCAAGTTCAAAGGACATGTTAAGAGGAACTTGTAATTCTGAATTCGTCGCATTCAAATTTAAAACAAGGTAGATATGATCAACTTTGCTTGTTTGACCATAAAACAAACGGTCTACTTTTGAAATCGATTTGACCTCGTTAATTTGCTGACGACCTCAACTAGATACAGAAAGCTAGCTAGTACTCTTTGAGAATAATACGTAAGTCTAGACTCGTCACGTTTGAACTTGAAACGAGCCACATTCAATAGTTTGAGACTAAAATGAAAAATTTTGTCAACATTTAGGACTCATTTGAACATTTTGAAACATAATAGACCAAAATGAACATTATGACATACATTTAAGACCAAAATAACCCTTTAACCTTAAAAGAACTCAAAGTTTTGTTTTTCTTCCTTAATTAAAAACAATAACAATAATTAAGCCTAGCAAGTAGCAACTTACTTTGATGGCAGAGGTTATGTTTCCGATTACCATATCCACATATTTTTGTCCAAGGTAGAAGTGAAGCTTGTTAATGGAATTAGAATTGAGATGAACAAAGTAATCATTGATTCCAATGCTGAACAAGAAGATAGCTCTGGACATCAATCTCTTGGCTTCTGAATCGCCCAAGTTTTTCTTCAAGAATCTCTCCACTTCATTGAAATGCTTGACTTGACTTTTAAGGTCTATCACCTAAAACAAATTAAAGCTCCATTATATTAATCACCATAATATATATATATATATATATATATCTTATATTATATGGCTCCACCCCTTTCTGGTCGTCCACATTTTAAAACTATAGTACAAAATTAATAATAAGAGGAAAATTATTATTTGATCACTTCTTTTTTACTGAGTTAACAATTTAGTCCCTCATTTATTTTACATACATATTTACGTGCCCGTTAGGGCACGCAAAGCCTCTAGTATATATATATGCATCAGGGGTGGAGACACTCTCAAGCCCTTGAGTGTTTCACAACATTACTACTCTTTTATATTAGGCTAAATTGCACAAATACTCTCTCGAGTTTTAGGTCGAATGCACATAACACTCTTGAGTTTTGAATTTTTTAAGACCCATGAGATTTTAATTGCATGCATTGTTAGTACCCTTCTGTTAAAAATTTAAGGGTTCTATTTGCGCAAATTCAAAACTCGAAAGTGTTATGTGCACTCCACCTAAAACTTTGGGAGTATTTGCGTAATTTAATTAGTCTTTATATTAACAGTAATTTTTTTTTTGTTATGATATTTTGATGGAAGGATCGTGTACAAGACATATGTAACTTACTCATCCTTATTCATGATTCAGAAACTTGTCTTTCAAGAAAAAGATCATGTGCAAATTACTGGGTAAAATATTTTTTCTCCTTAAAAAATTTAGATAAATAACGACTTCAATGATCATTTTGTAATTAGTCAAAAGTATGACTAATAAGTAGGTGTTCAAGGTAAGTTCGAGCAAACATCTCTCAAGCCTTTTCACAAGCTTACATCTATATAGAATATTAGTAGTGTTTATTGGACGATTTAGACAATTTTGAGCAACATTTTTAATCGTAGTGCTCACATCGATTTAGAGTTTGAATTTGATGTTGAGATTTAAGTTAATACTTGTAAGAAAAAAGAAGACATTATAAAGAGTTTGAATTTGAAGGAACTAGAATAATGACATACAAATGTTGGAGTTGCTACCTGAAAATAAGAGAAACACTAAAACAAGAACAAATCGTTAGTAATACAAAATGCGTGGTCCTGGGCTGAGGCACGGATATCTCGTTTTCTTTAAGGTAATTTCACGCCTCCCACGGGTTGATTTCGTCATATCACCCGGTGCATTGGGTACACTGACGTGTTACCTCCAGGATACAACAGCCCAGTACTTGCCTGTTTGATCTATCACCTCTGCACAAAGATGATAGATAGGACTCTGTCTCCCACACCTTTTCTCTATCCAAATATACAAAACTACATATCTTGACATAATATTTTAAGATTGAATCACTTCCTCATTTTTCCTCACGTTTTTTCACACACGGCTTCCATCTTCATGTATATATATATCCTCTCCTCATATTTTTTTCTCAACAAGCACACATATATATATATATATATATATATCCAAAGCTATCAGCCGTTTCACTCAAAGTTATTGTCATTAATATTATATTTAATTCCAACGTTTTACTTCCAACGTGCATATATATATATATTAATTGCCTTTTACAATGCTTTAATCACCATCATTACACCAATGTATATAGTAACGACAGCAACATTCATTTGATTATAAAAATGGGTTTTAATTTTAATTATTATTATTTTATAATAATATCCAACAATCCCCCACTTATTATTATAAAATACTATATAAATTTTTATATTTAACTTACTTTTATATACTTGGATAGAGATAGATTATTATCCGTAATATAGATAGCTAGTATTGCCTTGAATCTATACTTAGCAAAAGTACATATCTTGATCCAGAGCCAATAGTGGTATTCGCCTTGAACTATGACTGCTTAGGGGAGACAAGATATATATATTGCACATAATAATCCAGGTGCAATTTATGAGCCCTAGCCCGCACGTTATCCGGCCATGTGCGTATCCTGTTCATGAATGTGTTCGGAAAATACGCCCTGAATATTCTCCTAGGAGCGGCCCCACTCCCACATTCCATAGGTGAATTCTGTCAAGAGTGCTCCTGCAATTGTGACACTCCACTCTTATAGAGCTACAGATTTCATTAAGAGTTTCTAAAACTCAACCTCATATATTCATTGCAGGAAAATGCACATACACCATAGGGATGAGTACAAAATTTGTGCACTTACCAACCAGCCACTCTATGATTCGTTTTTCCCTTTGAACCAAGTTCTTAGGATCTCTAATCACAAGGTAGGGTTTCCTCATAGGTTGCTTATAATCCTATGGGCTTAAAACCATTCATCCCCCTC